>CAJNJA010015051.1:0-10226 GCA_905231915.1 Symbiodinium necroappetens | reverse complement strand
TATATATATATATGTATATATTCCCTTCAAAACCTCCAAATCCAGGTTCAGAACCCCCAAACCCTAAACCCCAGACCCAAGGATCCATCGTAAGGCCCTTACACTTGGAGGTTCATGGGTGGCTATACGTGGCTCGAAACTGGAGTTCTGATCCATGTCATAGGGGACTTGTGACCCCAAATAAGAACTGCCCATGGCCCATGAACCCCCTAAACCCTAAACCCCTAAAACCTAAACCCTACACCCCTAAACCCAAACCCCTAAACCCAAAACCCAAACCCCTAAACCCAAACCCTAAACCCTACACCCAAACCCTACAACCCAAACCCCTAAACCCCAATCCTTCGCGGCGCCTGAGGCTCGGGGTTTTCCTTGGGATCCACCTTCCGGTCTCGGCGCGTCTCGTCCCACTTCTTGGGCCCCGTGCCGTGACCCCACGCCTGGATGTCGGCTTCTCTTCTTCAGGGTTCAGGTGGTGTAGGGGTTTGGGGAACAAGGCTTTGGGGTTTAGGGTGTTGGGTTTTGGGTTTAGGGTTTTGGAGGTTTAGGGTTTGAGGTTTTGGGGCCTGGGACTCAAAGCCGCGATACGCTCTTCGGTTTTTCTGGAGGACGCGGCTTCAGTTCTGTGTGCTCGCGCGGTTTAGGGTTCAGGGTTTTAGGGCTTGGAGTTCACGGCTTGGGGTTCGAGGTTCGGGAGAACCTCGAAAAACCCACCGTGCCGCAAAAAAGGCTTGGGGCTGAAACCCTCAACGGCATGACGCCAAGAAGCCTTCGAACCGAGGTTCGAGTTGGGAATCTAGTGAATGTCGATGCTCATGAAGTGAAGTGTCAGAACTTAGGGTTCAGAGTTTAGGGTTTAGGGTTTAGGGACTTAGGGTAGTCCGTCCGCCGACGGCACTCTGCGTAGATTTCGATAATTCCCAAGGCATCACTCGGAGCAGGTGGCATGGCACTCGGAATACAATTCACGCTCATCAAGTGGCATGACATGATCGGCGCGCCCGGTCTGTTCTGGGGTAAATTATACTACTTGTAATTCTAAGTATATAGGGACTATAAGGGGATGAAAGTCACCAAATATTCCAACCCCTGCACTACTGTAAGCCCAACAAAGAAAGAACTGACAAGCGTATAAGATTCCTGGTTGCTTCTTCGATGAGTCCAAGGCGAATGGGCTTAGCGTATGAAACTGATTCTACTGTACTGTCTCGAATTATCTTACATTCTGTTCTATTCAAGTAATGTTCTATCCGATTCTATTCTACATTGGTCGACTCTGCTTTGCTATACTCGGCTCTGCTCTGTTCTGTTGGTTCGCCACCAAGGTTTGGACTAGCCCTAGTTAAAAGAATACAATTGCTAGTTTAAACCCCTCAAACTCCGAACAAGAGCGGCCCTTAATATTGGGATCCTTCTTGTAAGGAACCCCCTCCAAAACACGGGTGACCTGCAGACGTTGCAGCCTCATAAAGCCTATTCAACCTCTCACCACAACAGTGAGCCCTGAACCTCACAAACCTCTAAACCCTAAGCCCCTGAGCCCCTGAAGCCCTAACCTCTGAACCCCCAACTCCTAAAACACCCTCAAAACCGTAAAACCCCTAAAACCCCTTAAAACCCCTAAAAGCCCCTAAACCCCCTAAAAGCCCCTAAACCCCTTAAAACCCTGCCCTAACCCCCCCTTCCCCCCACATTTTACAGACTTTGTGCGGCCCACGAGGCCAGATCTGGTCTAACCTGCCGAGGCATTTCGGACTCTGTAAGCTGTCGAGGTTGGGGCTTCAGGGGTTTAGGGCTTAGGGCTTGGGGCTTAGGGTTTAGGGTTTAGGGTTTAGGGCTTAGGGTTTAGGGTTTAGGGTTTAGGGCTTGGAGGTTTGAGGTAGAGATTTGAGGTTTAGGGTTTAGGGTCTAGGGGGCTGCAATACAAAAAGCGTGCATCCTGTGAACACCCAAGGCTGGCTTGGGGCGTGCCCAGGGTTTTCTGATGCGTTCCAGAAAGAAGCTCCATAAGGGCTCTATAGGGCTTTATGGATGGTGCCTTAAGATTTCGGCTTGGGATTTGGGGCTTAGGGCCTGAGATGGAACCCCCAAGTACTGAAAGCCTACCATCAACGGAGATACACGGCTAGCAGACTGCTAGTCCTCAAAAGTCACCGCAAGCTCCCTCGCCCGCAGCACGCGGCAACAGCACGGACGTACCAAGTGGGTAACTGAGGGATCAGGAGAAATCCCTAAATAAGCCCTTCAACCCTTAAGCCCTGAAAACCGCCCCACTCCAAACCCCAGAGCCCCAAACCCCCCGCTCCAAATGGAACAGAAAGGCTTCTCGCTGGGTCCACCTCGATGCTCCTCACCTCCAGCAAGGAAGTCCTTTGAACCATGCATGGACGTTTTCGGATTTAGGCTTTAGGCCTAATGTTTAGGCTTAAACCCTAAACCCCTAAACTTTCCCTACACCCTACGCCCTAAGACCCCTAAGCCGACCAGGAGTAGGGCTTCGGGATTTGGGGGTTCAGGGAGGCTTGGCTTTCAGGGTTTGGGACCTAGAGTTTTGGATTTTGGGTTCAGGGTTCAGGGTTTTGGGGGTCCGGGGTCTATGGCCTAGGGCTTGGGTGGGATAGAGTGTCTGGGAACTTTGCTCAGGGGCTAGTCAAGATCGCAACACAGCTCAACTCCGAACCCCAGACCAAACCTGGCGCAGTCCCCCCCTCCCCAAAAACAGGAGGATTCGTCGAAAAAACCATCACCCGAACCTCTACCCCGGCAAAAAAAAAACACACACACACACACACGCACCAAGCAAAAAGCCAGCCAAAGGCACATTGGGCGCTGCTTCTTCACCGGCGCCGCCAGAGCCAGGAGATCCTGCCATGCGGCTGCTTTTGCAGGGGTGGAAACATTCATGCAGGGGCCTTCATAATTAGAATAGGGCTTTGGGGCATCCGTTTAGGGGTTTAAGGTTTAGGGGTTAGGGGATAGTTAGAATAGGGTTTTGGGGTATCTTATACTAGAACTATAATAAGGAACCCCCAGAATAGTATTGTTAATTATTTAGGCCCCTCTTTTTTATGCAGACCGCTATGATATGTTAAGCCTCCGGGCTCGCGCTTTGGGGGTTTGGGGGTGGGCATTGGGGCTTCGGATTTTGATCGCTAGCATAGGGGCTTGTAGAGCCTTGGGGTGAAGGCCTTCACACTGCGAAAGTGCTATGGAGACTTCCTTGAAACGCTGATCCCCAAAATCCCTAAACTCTGCTCCCAAAACCCCAATTAACCCAAAGCCCTACACCCCCCAAACCCCGGAACCCAAAATCCGAATCCCAGAACCTCCATTCCCGGCCCAGATCCAAAAACTCACGAACCCGCAAACCCCAACTAAACCCTAAACCCTAAACCCTAAACCCAAATCCTCCCTGAACCTGCCTCCGACGTGGGGTCAGCCGCTCCGATGGTCTCGGCCTAATTCCGCGGGTCCTATCTGAGCTTTAGGGCCTTTTACGGCCTTTAGCACTTATAGGGACTGAGGGACTTAGATTTTAGTGCTTTAGGAATTTAGGGCTTCGCTACTGGAACCCTAGGCCTTTGGGCGTTGGGCTTCAGGGCGTGGGGCTGAGGGTGTTGGGCTTTGGGGTGTTGGGTTGAGGGCTTGAGGTTTCGGGCGCGGACGTGCAAATCCGGGAATGCACCAGACCGTTGGAGAGACCATGAAGTCTCCGGAAGGGCTGCCCAAACTGAACCCTAAACCCTAAACCCTAAACACTAAACCCCAAACTGAAAACCCTAAACCCCAAACCCGAAAACCCCAAACCCGAAACCCCCCAAAACTCCGCCGGACATCCGCCAGGCGGCGGCATGCTGCAGGGCCTGCAAGTAGGCGAACCTGGTCCGAAAAAAAAAGCTGGAGGCCACCGGACGCCATTTAGAGTTTAGGGGCTTTAGGGATTTAGGGTTTAGGGTCTAGGGGTTTAGGGGTTTAGGGGTTTAGGGGTTTAGGGGTTTAGGGGTTTCGTGTTTAGGGCATAGGGTTTAGGGTGTAGGGTTTAGGGGGCTCATGAGCCATGGGTAGTTCTAAGTCGGGTTGCAAGTCCGATCACGGAGACCTCAAAGTAGCATATTTACTGACCCATTGGGATCTTTGGAGGGATTGTGCCGGGAGGCTTGAGGATCATGGCTAATCGGAAGTAACTCTCCTTGCTTAGAAAGGATTCTACAGATGTAACGGACTTGTCTGCATGCCCTTATACCCTCATTCAAAAGGTCTGTAGCCCTACGCCTGCCCACCCAGCAAACCCCCAAAAAATTCATAAGCCTTGCAAATCTCAATCCCATCCTCAGAAAAAAAAGCCTTCCGAAGTCCTCTTACGCACATTCACCCGTTCACCTTGGATTCCGAGGCTCCCCCGAGAGTGCAAGGCAAGAGAGAGGCCAAGCTTTCAGAACATGGCTTCGGGGTTCAGGGATTTTGGGGTGTACGTTTAGGATTTGGGAGTGTGGAGGGTTCAGGGATGTGGGGTTTAACGAATTTTGGGCTTAAGGGTTGCGCTACAAGCAGTGATTCCAGAGGGCCAAAACTGTTGATTCTTTAGCCTCCTCTGCCGCATCCTGTCTCCCAGCTCCTTCTTATGGTTATCATTAAGTTATCATTATGAAAACAGTTTTGCTGTTTATCTTGAGTATCATTCTGGCTGTTATTTCCACCATGGCCGCCAAGGAACGCATGGATTGCGTCTGGTTCCAGAACTCCCTGCTCGTTCCACTCGTTCCTCAGAACTCAGCGCGCCCTCAACTCCAAACCCCCTCCGGCCTACGCCCGTAAGCTTAGGGTTTGGGCCTATAGGATTTAGGGTTGAGGGCTTGCAGCTGAACCCGGGACCTTAAAACACCGCCTTTAAGCCGCGAAGAAGAGGAAAAAGCCCTAAGTCAGGCCCTCAACCCCAAGGTCCTACGCTCTGAAGCTGCCCCAAACGCCCTGAAGCCGGTAGACTTAAAAACGGGCCAGTTGTAGAAGCAGCAACCGCCTTGGAGAAGTTGCTCTGGACCGGTCCGATGAGGCTTCGACAACTCAGGAGTTTGGGAAGCCGCCGTTGCTGCTAGTTTAGGGTTTAGGGTTTAGGGCTCTTGCTTGTTCTTGGTCTTATTCGTGCTATCGCCATTCTTATGCCAGCTATGTAGAGGCTTCTTAGATTGAGGGGGGTGCCTCACGTAGGGCATAAGGTCTAAACTCTGCGTCCCTGGATTTGCTCGTCTCCCATGTAAAGACCGTCCCCGACCAAATCCTAAGGACTTCGCAGCGTCTTGTCCTTGTGCTTCTACGAGGTTTTAGCTGCTTTGGCCAAACATGCAGCGAAGAAACCGTTAGGGGTTGGGGCACAGAGGTTAGGGTTTAGGGGTTTAAGGTTTAGGGGTTTAGGGCATACAGGGTTTAGGGAGGCATGGTACTGTTCATAATCTTGGCGGCTCATAGGGGTAGTTCTCTAAATTAGGGTCCTTTTTGGGGTCCTTTTTTTAAGGGTGCCCGTACTACATTCGGGGCCCAAAATGGACCCTAATTTAGAGAAACTACACATGTACTGGTCACGCCCGGTCTCCATGCGGCGACGAAGTAGAGGTTCTCGTTGATCCGGCGAGCAGGATGGTGGCTCATGTTGCCTCTAGGGTTTGTTGTTTAGGGTTTAGCGTTTAGGGCTTAGGGGAATTAGGCTTGAATTAGGGTTTAGGGTTTAGCGATTTTTGAGGGGTTCGGCTTTAATTCAAGGGGTCTAATGTCTGAGGGTTAAGGGTCGAGGGTCAGATCCAGGCTTGTTCCCGCAACCCTAAAACCCCCGGCGGTGACTTAGTCGGCGGAGTGACGTGCCATGGAGCAGCGGGTAAGAGCCTCGCCTGATGCTTGGGGCCATAGGGGAGTATCCGAAAAGAAGGTGGCACCTTATTTGGGGGTCCTTTTTGTTAAGGATCCTACTCTACTATTTGGGGTACTATATTAGGGTCCCCCTATTCTTAGGGTCCCCTATTGTCGGAAACCCCCATCTCGTTCAGGGCTTGGGATCTTGGGCCTCTGGTTTTGTCTGAGGCCTCGGGCTTGAAGGTGCGAAGTTTAGGGTTTCTGCTGTGACCATGCGGGTAGTTCTCTAAAGTAGGGTCGCTATTTGGGTCCCCAATGTAGTACGGAACCCTTACAAAAAGGACCCTAAACGGGACCCTAATTTAGAACTATCCATGTGAAGGATTGAGTGCGTCAGGGTGCTTGATAGGAAGCCACGAAACCCTCTGCACAACCCTAAACCCTTTCTGGATCCACCCAGAAGTCAAACGCCAAGCCATTCCCAGCGGCTGAAAGATTGCTGCAGCGCCACCTGCCATCCCGACGAGCTACGTAGGGCTTGCAGGTATGTGGGTTAGGGTTTAGGGTGTGGAGTTTTGGGAGGTAGGCTCGGGGTTCAGGGTTTAGGGCTCCAGGGTTTTAGGATTGATGGTTGAAGGGGTTCGGTTCCAGGTTCGCTTGCGCTTTGGGTTGCAGCTGGGATGGGAAGGGGAGGCTGAGAAGGAGGAGGATAGCTGGTGCACCGAGCGGAGACTTGACTCTAGCTTCCTGACTAGCAACCGGCCGAGCAGGTGGTCTACTCAACCTTGGTTCATAGCTCATAGCTTCTTCACTTCTGCTTCTTCTTCAGGTCATTATTTCAGGCTTGCTAAAGTTCGGTCTGGAAACCCCAACGTTGAATTGGCCCCCAAACATCCCCCTTGAGAATTTCTAAAACCTCAACCAGCAGCACCCGAAAATCTCAACCCTGGACCCTGCAACACAAAGCTACAGCCAAGCCTGAAACTGGAGACTCAGAACCCTGAGTGCTTGAATTCTTCAGCACTCCGCCTCCCAAAAGAGCTCCCATAAAAACCGATAAGCGCCCTTTACAAAGACATCTTGAGAGCCCATAGGGGCCTCAATAATTGAAATCGTGGTAGTTTATACTGTAGTCTGTTAGAATAAGGAACCCCAAAAAAGTGTTGGTAATTATTTAAGCCCCTAAACCCTGAACCCTAAACCCGAAATGAAGACGTTTGATGGAGCCTTGAACTCCTCGGGGCTTGCACGGTAGCGCTGGCTGCAGCCTTGGCTGACCGCGGAGCTCGGGGACAGCCAGAGAAAGCGAATGCTGAGCTGTTTAGGGTTTAGGGTGTAGATTTAGGGCACCAGAGGCAGCAGGCAAAATTTGGACTGTCGAGCAGCCACGAACACGGTTGTCGAAGCCCGTCGTGGCACCCCAATACCTCGATGCGTGGATTCGCTTAATTATCGGGTGTGGTAGCGTAGGGTCAGATGCTTCGGGTAGAATTGGGGTAGCTTTCGGTGTTTTTCAAGTGCAGCTCTACAGATTCGTCGGCAGCCTACACCCTCGACCCTGCACCCCATATGACCCACTTGCCAAACCCCACACGCTTAAGCCCCACAAACAGTCCACGGTTCGGCAATGCTGAACGGAAGCCGTGCCCCTTGTGGACTCGCCGGGATACTGCGGCCACGTGGTCACGAAGTCCTTTCAAAGGGACAGTGCGATCTATAGGGTTTATGAAGTTCTATGGGGCCTTATGGGCTTTATCCAGGTTCTACAGGATTTTCGTCGGGGCTTCGGATTGGGCTTGGGATGAAAAAAGCTCCGGGATTTGAGGGTTGTTAAGCACAAAGTAAGTGCAGGGTCTAGGCTTGCAGGCCACGGAGCTTTGCTGGTTCAAACCCCTCGAAGTCCCAAACCCTAAACACTAAAGCCCTACATAAACCGTGTAGCAGTCTCCAGGCCTTGTCTTCTCCGGATGCAGGGCGCCCGCATCGCTCGCAGACCTGAAACGGCCCCAGGAAGCTCGCGGGTTTTCAAGCTCCGGCTCTTACAGCTTTTAAGGGCTTGGGTGTAGGTTTGGGGTTTAGGGTTTAAGGTTTGGGGGGGGGGGGGTTTAGAGTTTAGGGTGCTGGGTTTGGGGCTTCGGGTTGAAGGTTTGGGAGTCTTTTCAGCCCGGGTTTGCAGGAAAACCGGGAGCGACCTTCAAAACCTTAAACCCCATCAATGCTACAACAGAACTCTTAGCGAGTTCCTATAGAACCTTGAAAGGGGCCCTTCCAAGGAAGCCAATAGCAAAAACAGCCTTCGAGACCCGTGAAACCTCCTTGAAAGGAATGCCATGTTCAAACAACCGTAGAATACGTAAATACATACATACATACCTACCTACCTACCTACCTACCTACCTACCTACCTACATACATACATACATACATATCTATATAGGCATATCTACATGTCTAAACATCTGCTATATAGTTACATCCATATGCCGCCCTTCTAAGAAAAGAGAGACCGAAGGGCCGCCATGAAGTGGAAGCTGGCGTCGAAGAGGCTGGGCATGAATTGAGGGCCGCCGGCCCTGGGAAGGAGTTTAAGGGAGGGTTTAGGGCTCGGGGTTCAGAATCTAGGGTTCAGGGCTGAGGGTTTAGAATTTAGGAGCTTGGGGTTCAGGGTGTAGGGTTGAGGGTTTAAGGTGTTTTGGGGCTTGGGGTCCAAAGATCCTTTCAAGGCACTTGAAGCTTCTAGCGCTTTGGCAACAGGGCACTATAAGGGCTCTGAGGCAGTGCTGTCAGCATTCGCAAGTTTCTCCTGCAACCCTGCACCTGTCCACCGCGATGTCGGGAAGCTGCATAACCCTAAACCCCTAAACACTAAACCCTAAACCCTACCCTAAACCCAAAACCCGAAACCCGAAACCCTAAAGCATGGCTTACGGTGCTCGGCTTCGGGTTGAAGGTCCAGGCTGGGGTTTACACTTTCCTCAGGGATGAAGGCTGGTTCGTGGAGCTCGTGGATCTTCTGGGGATCGAATCTAATAGTATACTATATTGTATTATACTATATTATGCTATATTATGCTATATTATATTACACTATATTATATTATATTATACTATATTATGACCCCCAGCGAATAGGGTCCCCGCCCACTCACCGTCCGCAGGAAGTAGATGCCATTGAAGCCGCTCTGCTTGGCAAGCCTTATCCACAACCGGCTCAGTGTTTCGGCTTTAAGGAGTTCGAGGTGGAGGTCTGGGGTGTTTGGGGCTCAGACTATAAACCCTACACCCCAGACATAGGTATTGGGCGCCTAAACCCTGAGCACAGGTAGCACGGTGACTGGTTTGCAACCTGGACCGACCCGAGTAGCGATCTGGGAGGAACCGGCCCGAAAGCCTCTTTTCTCTGCAGGGCACTGCGCAGGCTTGATTCCGGCTACGGTAGCTGGCCATAAAAGGCTCAAAAGCACTTGCCCATGTAGCCAAACTCACACTGGTCATGGCACCCTTGCTCCTGGGAATGTGTGTCGAAACGAACCCGTCCGTTCCCGCGGCATCTGCAGCAGATGACATTCTCAGTGAAAGAGGCTTCATCCATGGTTCGCCTCCGCCAACCGAGTGCGGCTGCCTGAAAGTGTTCTTGAATGCCGTCCTGTTTCCAGGAACCCAGCTATGATTTATGATTTCAGGGATGTTGCCTCTTCGAAGGTTGTGTCCAGGGACTAGCGAGAGAATGCCGAAATAAGTACTTGGACTAAAACATGCTAAGCGACCCCAAGGCTCCATACGACTCGCTACCATGTATATTTCACCCTATGGTACTGGGGGCTTCTCACCTGCTCCACTCGCCCAAAACCCAAACGACCAACCCTCCCCGGTCCTGCTGCGCAACAATGAATTCCTCATGCCTGGGACGCTGTTGGGAAGCGACAGCAAACATTCTTCGACTGTATCATAGCAGCGGCTTTGGACTAGAAAACATAATCGATCCAAAACTCACATAAAAAACAGGCAAGACTTACACTCGCTCGCTCGCTGGCTTTCTCTATGTATCTTTCTTTCGCCAGAGCTGTGGTGAGAAGGGCTGCCGCCCTCACCCGCGCTAGTGCGCCCCCGACTGTTGCGGGTGCCAGGCGGGGAAATGCAAAAACGAAGCAAACTGCGGACCTCTGTATGTGAAAGTGCAAGTGCACACGAAAGCCAATTGGCAGTGGACTGCGATCAAACAGCAACAAGCGGCTATTCAAGAAACAACCGGCACAACTCCGGCAGTCCAACTGACCAGAAGCTCTTGGTGTGTCTGCCTACTACTACTACTACCACTACTACTACTACTACTACTACTACTACGACTACGACTACGACTACGACTACGACCACGACTACGACCA
>CAJNJA010015050.1:0-11933 GCA_905231915.1 Symbiodinium necroappetens | reverse complement strand
CCCCCCCCCCCCCCCCCCCCCGCGAGAACTTGTAGAGCCTGGTGGTTGTTATCAGGGTTTGGAAACCCTAAACCCTCAACCAGTGGAAGGGGACTGAAGGATCCTGACGCAGACTTCTCGTTATGTTCAGAAGATGATGACCTGTTAAAGCAGCTCTGCTGAGGACACCAGCACTTGGCAAACCCTCGTCTATGAAAGAACCCTAAACCCGAGGGTGAGTGCCGTCCCGGCAAAGTCGGAGGGTGAGCCTCCACAACAGAAGTCGGCTGCGGTCCAGGTGGTGGCGCAGCGCCCCGCCCACGCCAAGGCGATCATGCCGGTCCCCTGGAGTTTTCACACAGCCTCGACCTGACATGGCAGACTGTTCAGTTGGGAGGTCCGTGCTCTTCATCAGAGCCTCTTATCGCCATGATCGACTGCCATTTTGCATGAAAGCATCTGCTGACTTTGGTTTCGACCGTTCCCAGGTCCATGTGTTTTGGAGCCGGTGGCGACCATGTTGTTACGAGTTCCTCTGTGCCTTTGCTGCGATGCGGGTTGAAAGGGATGCTCCAAAGGACGCATAGTTCGGGGGTCAAGCTCGCCAAGGACCGCACCGTCCGGGTCTTCAGCATCCAGCAGGGAGAGTTCTTGGAGAACATGACCATCGAAGACACAGCCTGGGTCACTCGTACTGCTCAGCTGTTCGAGTTTTTTCGCGTTTTTTAGAGCTACAGTGGCTATCATGCGCCATCCCCTGCGCAAGAAAAGCAGGGACGTAGTGCATTTCGTTTGGGGGTCATAGTTGCTCATCCGTCTTCACTCCTCCGTTGTATGCAATATGTGGCAACACATCCCGAATCTGAAAATCAGCACAGCTACCGAGTTGGAAGACGGTTCGCCGCCGGGTTTGACTTTGCTGCTCATGCAACAGCACTCCGACAAGACACGTTCTTTGAGGGAGAGGGGGGGGGGGGCAGGGCGGCCCTAAATCCTAAATTCAAGGATGACCCGTACTGTTGATGCTTGAACCTTCAAAATTAAGGCATTCCATGGTGACTTCTGCACTGTCGCAGATTCGATTCTTGCCGTACTCAGTCTCCAGGTCGTGTGCGTGGTGAGCTTGCCGAAACCTGCCGGCGCATTCATCACGGCCAACGCCAATGCTGTGCTCCAGCCCTTTGCCTTTACATAACATGCGTTAGCGTTTTGTTGGGCGGCTCCGGAGATGCGAAATCGTTCGGGTCATCATACAGCATAATGTTTTCTCCGGAGTAGTCTCGGGTAGCACATGCACCTTGAAGTGCAAGTGTCACCCCTTTTTCATGCTTTCAAGGAAAGGCACACAACTCAGCCTGAGGCACTGTGCAAAAGCCTGAGCTAAGGTGGTTATCGAGAACCCAAGTTGGATCCCAAAAGCTCATACTACATCATAGTAATATACGATAGTATGCTACAGTATGACTATAACATACTCCTAGTATACCATATTCTACTATCTTTTTATATGGCAACCCGAGGCTCCGTGGTTCCAGCGTGAAGCAGCAGAAGGCTCTTCGCCGCGGTCTTTTCTGGGTTTCGAGGTTAATAGTTTTTAGGGGGTTAGGGGGTTTATGAGGGTGTAAAGTTGGAACATGATTATTCTCATGTTCCTTTACAAAGCACAGGGAATCCCAGCACTAATCATTAGTCCTAATCATCCTCATCCCATGTTCCAACTTTCTGCGGTTCTCCGTTGCGGAGTTTGGCAGTGTTTGGTTCACCGGTTGCACCATTCATGGAACTGTTTTGCAGTAATCTCGAGACCGCAAGCTATGAAGCGGAGATAGGTGGAGCCGAAACCGGATAGTACCAGGGGCTTGCCGACTGTTTCAACAATTCAATCTCAGTGGGTCCCATATGACGGTGTGGATCCCAAGCCCTCCCAAGAAAAGCAAGGCCTGAATCTCCTTGTATCTCCGTGTCAGAAAGTCCTATAAGTTGGGGCGAAGTTGAGTGCAGGTTAGGCTTGACCACTATGCGCGGTCGATGGTGCTCGTGAGCGATGGTGCCAGCCTCGCTCACTGTGGGTTGTAGGGTTGTATTCGGATGTTGGACTTTTGGAGTGTCGGTCTACGACTGAAGCTCTAACCGCTTGGCTCTAATTTCGGGTGTGACATGCAGAGACGCATCCTCGACTTTTTCCTATCGTGGTTGACAGTTCGGCGCTGGGTGTTTAGAGGCGGAAGCATGAAGGCGCAAGGCTCCGTGTGCGGATTTGTTGAGAGCAAAGTGCCAGCCAAGGCTGAGAGAAGTTTCGGTAGTCGTCGTTTGCATCGCACGAGTGTGCCACCTTGCCTGGACACCCGAAAACCCACCCGAAGCTCAAGCACGGGTCAGTCCTCGGCATCCCACTCGAGTCGGAGAGGGTGAAAGAATTCAAAGATGTTCAGGTCATGGATCCATGCAACAAGTTTTGTAAATAGGTCAAAGCTCATGGCAAGCCATGGCCTAATGACAAGAATAACAGAACGATGCATGTAGCGCCATGTGCCGGCACCTGGTAGTTTGCAAGCAAATCATCGGAATCACAGCATTCGCTTGCGGCAAGGAGTTCTTGTATTACTGTATCCGTCGCGATAAGAGAGCTTGTGCACACCTCAATGCCCTCGACGTCAGCCTAAAGTCGCATCCGAAGGCAAGCGCCTGCTGGTGGGAACGAGCCGTGGTCGCATCCATGCCTTCGATGTGACCCCACAGGGGCTCGAGAGGCGGGCATGGGCTCTTGGGGACTTTTTGGGTTTGGCGCTGAGGATTTGTTGTTCGTTACTAGTATTTATCGGCAAAACAAGAAACCGCTGTTGGCCCCAAAATCCGGTACACATACAGCCCTAAATGCCTAAACCGTACCTCTTGGGCAGGCTCGAGAGCCAACAGATTGGGAACACCGCCCTGACCTGTTTGACGCTGGCGCCTTGTGCGGATGCCCCGCCCTTGCTAGCAGCCAATTGCATGGCCCAAAACAATGCCATGGACCCGACGAGGGCAAGCAGTGTTTTTAGGGTTTAGGGTTTTCGTTTTGTGGGCTTGAGGTTGTGTAGGATTGCTGTACCTTGCTTCAGGGGTTTTTTTCGGCTGCTCCCGTTGCTTGACGCTTGGGCAGCCTGAGTTCGCGAAAGACTTATATTATGCAGGCTGAACGGCTGAACAGAGGATTTGTTCGGAAAGCATTTTGCGCCAATCCCTGCTGTCGGGTTCGGGGCCACGGCTTTCCCACACTTTGTTTGAGAGTCCGTAAGACTCCCGGCTTCTGGGATCCCAGCCAGGAGCCTCCATAGTCCCGAATCCACTGCTTGAGCCATGACCCTCAGCAATTCCTGCAGGACAACACAGTCTGCATCCTCCAGGCAAACAAGAACCTTGGCTAATTCGGGTGAGCGGCACGCGACGAAGAGAGTCCACGAGCCCATCGGCGCACAGGGAACGACAGGAGACTTGCCCACATGCACCAATCGGGGCTAGCGTCCACTCAGGACCATCACGAACTTCACGGTGCTCAAGCGCTTCGCCAACCCTCACAGGCCTTCAGTTGTCGCTTTCCTACGCTGCGCGGTTCTTTCTTCAGGGCTGCGAATCGACTTGGCGCTTCAGAGATTTTCGGGTTCGAGGATGGTTTAGGGCTTCGGGGCTTTGGGGTTTATATAGCTTAGGGTCTTTTGCTTGTGGGGGGCACTCCCAGCCCAAAGCCTGAAGCGTGGTCAGCCCCAACTGCCAGTTTCCACGAAACCCCGATAAAATCACTGAACCCTAGAGAACCTCCAGAGTATGCTTATTGTTTATTATATACCAAATATATATTATATATTATATATACAGAAACTCCAGATATATATATAGAGAGAGAGAGAGTATATTTTATAGTCTATTCTATAGTATATTATTAGTATATTGTTAGTAAATTATGAGTGTGTATATGTATGTGTATACATATATATATATATGTATATATCGATCATAGTATATTATAGTATATGATAATATATTACAGTATATTTTATACCCCAACCCCCTGAACCTTTGAAACAGTCAGGCTGTTACCCCTTCGGCCCCGTCCTCGGTTTTCGGTGAGAGAAGGGCGTGAGAAACGCCCTTGCATTCACGCAGAGTCATGGTTTAAAGCTCAGTTTAGGGGTTTCGTGCTTTCGTTTGGAGTGGGTTGTTGTAGGCTTGTGTAGGCTTGATGTGGCTTGGTGGGCAAGAGCTACCCACCTAAGCCGACAGATCCAGAACCCCACAAAAAGCGTCGTACATCACACACACCTTGCACACCAAAACCTAGAGTTTTTGTTAATCAAGGTCCTGCCACGTCCCTGGTTGCGCTGATACGGGCGAGGACAGCTCTTGTCTCGTTGAGCGTTCAGGAAATGACTACTCTTCCGGGACAGGTGCTCAGTTTGAGAAGTGTTCGAGGTGTCGTTGGTTTAGTACGCACTGGCTGATGATTTTCGATTGTGCATAGTTCGATTAGTCTTGGTTTTGCTTCTGGTTTACGATCATTTAGCGGTTTTGTTGTTCTTGTTCTTATTTAGACCGTTCCTGCGAATGTAGCTATTCGACTTTCTTCCTCCTCTGGTGACTATGAAACCAGCTGTCCCCAAAAAACCAAATCTGTGCCGAAGCATATCCATTCGAAGCGAAGTTCGCGCCCTCAGCATCACAGCGGGATGTCTGTCTATTTTTGGTGTATTTCATTGTCATGCGTGTCCGGCGTTTGCTCCTCATTGCCTCGCTGGCATTCGAGGCCGACGGGCATCGGGTCGCCGATCAGCCGAGGATGGAGACCATGGAGACCACGACGGAGGCGACCACCACGACTGACACGGAGGCTCTGAATTTGACGAACGTGACCTCCGATCCTTTGGCACCTTTGCTGCTCCAAGAAGGCTTGCTGTCATCACCCGAGAATGGTTGTACCATGCAATGGGCTGGTACGGCGAGTACTTCACCGATGCGGGAGCCTTGGCGATGTCGGTCAAGATGAATCCGCGCAGCACCACCTTCAGGTTCATGGAAGACCTATGACGAGAACAGCAAGGAGGGCGGAATGCTCAGCAGTATGGAGGATTCGCCGAAGTGCCGAACCGGCCCAAACGGAGATCTGGCATGCACGCACAAGAACGAAGATCTCGCTAGGATGTTCTGCTCGGCTGGCCGGGACTTCCATGAGCTTTGCACCTTCTTTATACTGGGCAACATCCAGAAGTTTTGCACCAAACAGGCTGGGAAGAAGATCGCAGCGGTGGCCAAGATGCCTTTCACCGCAGCCCACGCCGGATACAAATCTATCAAGAACTACCTCTTCGGATCCAAATGATGGACCTGTCCAGCCGCCCGAACGATCGCGAAGGCAGCTGCGACACTTGCGTCATGCCGGGAAAAAGTGATGTTGGACCCTGCTGGGCGTAGTTGTGAGTGTAGTGAGACGAATCAACATGACGCTTTGCTCGCTTTGTGACAGACAGCCACGGCCCAACAGTGGCCCCAAAAGCCCCTCAAAGCCCTCAAAGCTTTGTCGACGAAGGACGTTCTGAGTGCGGGCTTCCTGGCCACAGGGGCAGAAGATGGTTTCGCCGCTTCGCTCACTTGGAGTTTACGGTGTGGAGGCTGAGGGCTGCTGGGGCTTCGGCATTCAGGCTAAAAAAGGGGTATACAGGCCCCTAATGACCTAATGTGATTACAAGAAATTCGGGGAAACTGGCAGTTTGCATAAGAAGAGCTTGCCAATGATATCATGTAATATACTTCCTTTGAAGGCTGTTTCGGAGAGCTTCGGATTTTGGGCAAACGGTGGTTAGAGGCAGACGGTGGGTGGTGGTAGGATCCCAGCGGGGGGGGGGAGAGGGCGGCCCAAAAAGATAGGGAATCGATTTGAATCGTCCTTGGAAGGCCAGGCCAGGGGTGATGATATCGGTGAAGCAGCTTCGAGCATGCCGGTTCCGATATTCAAGCACCAACAGTATCACTGCAACTGGGAGGTAGTGGTTCGTATCTGTAGCGTTTACATCATGCCCCAGACCTGCCACCAAGCATCCCGAAGCACTGGAAGTTCACCCGGTATGGAGCAACGAAAATCTTTGGACTCAAAACCTTCATCTTCGACCAAAACCGCATGAAAGAATCAAGGAAACCCTTTAACCCAACTCCCACACTTTGCAGACCAAACCCGGCTGCCAAGGTGCGCGTGTTCGACCTAGAGGGTCCCTTCGGCAGCATGATGCTGATGATACGTCTGACACGTGATAGAAGCAGCGACAACAGTGATGCCAGCGACAGCAGATATCAGGGCAACTGTACAGACTGTACCAGCCATGATCATGACAACGGTTTATGATGGGCGGGTTTTTTAGTGAACCGGAAAGCATCTCAAGAATTCTAAGAATGCGCAAGGGCATCGCTACCATCACGTCGTTGCTCTAACCAACATCATCATGAAAACTTGCTAGATACCTGCATCAGCCATGGCAAAGCCATGCGGCCGTCGTCGCCGTTGTCGTGGAAGTCGCAGTCGCCGTAGTTACTAGTGGTGATAGTACTGGTATAGGGGTGGTACTAGTGGTGTGACATCTCATCATTCATGACATTAGCACTTCTTGTTGTGGCTTCCGTGTCAAGGCGCATTACGACAGCTCATCGGCGTGTTGGTACTCCACTCAACACTTGAACAGTTCACTGAGCGCAGATGCTCAACACCAAACTCCAACTTTGAACCACAAAAGCCCCAAACCACTAAACCCGACACCCAAACCCCAAACAACACCCCAAAAGCCAATCTTGGAAGTTCCCTGGTAAGCCCAGGTTTCACAGAGCAGACTCTTCAAGGACACAGCGTCCCGGTGGTGGACGTCGCCGTTTCCCGAGGCTGGTGCTTCAAGGGACTTTAAACGGGGGCTTAATAATGTTGTTTGTAGTTCGCATACAAGGAAACTCCATAGTATAGTCTACTGAAAAGCTTTATTCTAGCAATTTAGGCTCCTACATTACTCCAAAGCCTCCTTCTGACGGCCATTCGATCCTCCTTGCGGTTTGAAGTCTCGGAATGAATTGTTATGGAGATGCCGGTGACATTAACTTGCATGATCGTGAGTTACGGTCCATGACTGAAGCTGGCCGCTGCTGTGAAGCCTTTTCCAACAAACGCCCCTTGCAGGCGAACAGACCCCGTAGCCCAAGCTCCCGCGGGATCATGTCGGTAATATAGGGGCATGTGTAAGTAGTTAATTGAATCAAAATTCCAGCCCTAAGGGTTCCATATCTTGTTAATCGGAAACATGCATATGATATGTAGTCTACACTATGTGTATGTATGTATATATATATATGTGTGTGTGTGTGTATGTATGTATGCATGCATGCATGTATGCATGCATAATTATGTGTATTGAAATGCATATATATATATATATGCACATGTGTATGTGTTTATATATACATATACACATACATACATACATACATACATACATACATGCTGACAACGCTTCGTGTTTCCGGCCCCCTCCACAACTAGAAGCTCCACATATCAACCCGTGGAGACTTAGGCTTCCGTCTCTCATCGCTGCAAGTTTTGGTGCTGGGGACTTCCTGCGTGTCAAAGCTTGGGATGGATGGTGTGTCTACACGGAGGTTTTGAGCTAAAGGAATAATATGCCCTAAACCCTGCAGGCCTTTCTGGCCCTAAAGCCTTAACAGCCTTAAACCCTATAAACCCTCTTAGCCCTAAACCCGGCATGTTGAAGTCTTTCAGCTCATTCACGAAGTTTGTGGCCAGGCGTTGGGCTTTTGGCCTCGGGGGACGTGCATGGAAAGATCAACCTGCCCGCATCTGAGGTTTTGGAGTGAAGAGGTACGGGTTAGCGGTCTAGACGGTCTAGGATTCAGGGTGAGGGGCTTCGGGTTTGGGCTTGAAGCCGGGCTGAAGGATGCTTAAGGTTTCAATTTCTTAGAAAAAGCTTGGGTTTGGAGTTGAGTCTGCCGAGGCCTTGTAGCTGCTTCCGTTAGTAAACCCTGAACCTAAACCTTTAGTACAAGGGCAGTCCCAAGTTTCGATGCGAACCCTGGGCGCCCGACACCCAAAACCCTAAATGCTAAAGCCCCCCCTAGACCCTAAAAACCTAGAAAACCTAACACCTAAAACCCAAAGTGCTAAAGCCACTGACACTCCAGAAGACGGCGGCTTCAAGACGCACGCAACATCATGGCAGCACGGTTGTCGTAGAAGCCTACCGTTAGATATTACAATGCAAACCAATGAACGATAATGTATGACCTACTATATATAACATACTGTGATCCACGGTTGTCGTAGTCGCCATAGAGCCATCTTCTTCGACATTACAGGTCAACGATGCCAACATACTCGGAGCTAGTACTTGTCGCGGCATGTTTACCGTGTTTTCCGCAACCACCATGCCTGACAAGACCGTCAGAATATCGAGATACAGCAGAAGGACGAGGAGGGAGGCAGAAATGGCGGCAGCATTCAGACGATAGCAATGCAACACCCTAACTTTGCAAGACATCTACCTGGTATATGCGCACACACACACAAACCGAAGAGCTGTAGCAAAAGTAAACAGGAATGATGGCACGTCTGGTAATTAGGCAGGGTGGCGGGAGGAATAGTCAACCTTCAGAACAGCTACGAAGGCGAAGATTCAGCGTACCCGAAACTCGCAGTCTCCAGATTCATTCCTGAATTAGCCAGCCAGCCCCAACCCACACGGGTTTAGCTTTAGGAGTTTAGGGTTTAGGGTTGGGTACATGGGGGAATCACCCCAAACTATAGGATGCAACATTGGCGCCGAGGTGGCGCCGTGGCGGACGGTTCAGCATCCATACATCCAATGGTATGCACTAGGCCTGACCAGCACTTCTCCTGGGCAGCACCTGTATTCTTCAAGTATCAACCCAGAGTGCATGTCTTATCCCGGAAAAGCTGATCATAAATCCTAAACCTCTAAGCCGAACTCTCGTAATTCCACCGGAACAACTGATACATCTCCGTAGTCTTTTAATCTCAGATCTAGGCACCGCCACTCAGGTCCTGAGTTCGAACCCTTCCACCATCACTTACGTCGTTTCAATCCTGACATTGCGAGGTCATTTGCGCTAAATGATTGAGGGGGGTGGCGAGAGTCGACGTCATTCTAAGCAACGGCGGCAGAACCGGCGAAGAGAAAGCCGTGTTCTCAAGCCCGAAAGAAGAAAGCGCTCATGAGGACATCGAATCCTTAAAGGTGTTCTTCATCTAAGTCCGCCTCGACCTTGGAAGCCACTTTTATTCTGCAAGCAATGTGTAGATTCGTTCAAGGGATTTAAGGGTCGGGCGGAAGTCACCAAGGCGAAACGATGCCCTCACATGTTTAAACCTAACTATGTACCGGAGCTCCCACCTTTCTCCGAAAAAACAAGATGCAATCCGGCTAGCGTTGACACTCCTCCGGAGCAGGGCAGTGGCATCAGTCCTCGGACGACGCTGCGCCACGTGAGCTTGGTTTCGGTAAACGTACTCCGGAACATAGCGTTATTTGTGAGTAATTATGACAAATGAAACAATCATGATACTTCTTCTGCAGACATACCAGACTCAGCTTCTTACGGTTTTGAAGGGTTTTCAAGGTTGAGAACATTCAGCGGGGTCGACGATGTAAGGAAGGACTCCAAGAAACAGCTTTCTAAACCCTAAACCCTTGTCAATCCTAAACCCTTATATGTCCTAAAAACTACACTTTTGGCACCCAGGAGGTTCTGCAGTTTCGGGGTCAGAGGCTAATGCAGCTGAAATTTGGGAGTAGCTCTGCCGGGCCTTTTGTGGGTCGTCCGAAGCCTGGTAGGGTTTAGGGCTTAGGGTAAGTAGAAGAGTGTGCCCTTGAAGGGCTCTTGAATGGGGTACATGAGGGGCGTTATAAGCGGGCATTCATAGAGTTTCAATCGGAGCCTTGATAATTGGAAGAGGGCTTTGGGGTAGATCAAAGTATAAATATACAAATAAATACATACATATATATATATACAGACAGAGAGAGAGAGAGAGAGAGAGACAGAAACCACAAAAGACGGTGTTTGTACTTACTTGTTATTTAAGTAAAGGCCATCAGGTGTGGCTTGCGACATGAGCAAACGGCCCGGCAGCAACTTTTCACCTGTATCGTTTATGACAAGCGCAATGCACTCAAGTTAGCGTCTATAGGGGTTAAAGGAGGGGCTTCAATCAGGCGCGCCGATTCATGGGACTGATCGTGTCTTCTACATACGGTGCAGAACATACACACCCACCTGTCCATCAACGACGGTTCAACAGCTACATTTCTAAGGTCTTTTTTTTATGTGCGGTGGCCGCATTGAGGGCCCTTCCCTTTTTGCCCTTGGTCTCCTGGGCTACCAGAGCGGTCCAGGTCATTCCTTGCGGTTGCGCAAGGTGCCCTGAATAGGCTCCTGAACGTGCCGTCACCTATCGTTTCCTCGTCGAATGCCACGCTGCACATGAGATCATGCGCAGCAGGAGAAAGGAAGTGTGTAATGTTTCCTGTTTGGCTTGGCCGCACTTCCGTCGATGGCATGTGAGTGGCTTTGCAATCACAGAGCTCACCGAGGAAGCGCATTCCTCCGGAGGACATGCGCGTGGAAGTTGCCGCCCTTTTGCGGAGCCATGTCAACTGCTCGCCACCTGCGAGGAGCAAGCGGTCGACGCAGCCCGGCTGCAAGTCAAGCAGGCCGAGCAGGCCAGCAACTTGCCACAAGCGTCACGAAGCCCGGAAGCCTGAAGCTGAAGTCCTCATCTCTGTTTCACCTCCAGTCACAACCCCATGGCTCAAGCCCATGGCCAACCCGAAAAATGGGCATCTAAAAAAACCCGAAAAGAAACCGGCTGCCCTTTAGAGGCAGCGGAGTCGGCGCGAGGGGAAGCCCGCGTTGCAGAAGGCCCGGCCGGGTCATCACTGCGGTGACATGGGAGAACCCAGACATCCCAAAGGAAGTGAATCTGGTTTGAGGTGTTAAAAAGAGTAGTCAGAGGGGCAGTGATCAGTCCAATATCTACTAAGTTTGCTAGATGTTTTCCATGTATGTGTTGGGATGGGCGTAGCAGAGATGAGATGTTTGCAATGCAGATGCAAATCCGTTGGCATGGACAGGAGCTCTCCGTGATTTGTGTATTTGCCTTCTGCTGTCATGGGCCTTTGGGACGGGAAATAGATGCCAAACGGTTCCACCCCGAAACCTGAAGCAAGCCCTAAGTCGTAATCATCAGTTGCTCTGTCAACGACTGCACCTGTCACTCGCTCTCCACCTACTGGCGCCCATCTTTCATGCAATGTAGGAGGCCTCCGTGGGGCTAAAGATGAGTAATGATGAGTAAGCTACTCACTCTGGCAAGTCCAGCAGCACCCCCCTCTCTGCATCCGCGAAGGGGGCAGAACACAAGGCACCCAAGGCCCTAAGACAGGGTTCTAAGTCTCTAAGTCGTACGATTCTGAGTAGAAGAACTCCTCAATAAGGTACCCCTTACTACTGCTTGAAACTCGGAATTCCTCAGCTTTTCCTCAGCCAATGTCCAGAGGTGACCTGAAAGCCTTCTTGGCGAGCTATGAGGCTGATCCCGACAGGCCATGGGTTGTATCGGGCTGGTTGTTTCCTGGGGACCTCATGGCTTAAAACTGTATTCTTTGATGGGGAAACATAAGCAGGGTTTACTGGTAGTCGGGAGAGCACTTGGAAACTGGCTGCGGCTTCCTGTTCCTTTAAACCCAAGCTCATGCCGGGATCCATCAAGCTTCGAACGAGTATTTCTTCCCCCTATCATTTGGCAACCCCAAGCCCCAGCCTTCGGAACATGCAGGCCTTCGGTATACGATTCAAAGTTCGGTCTGAGTGCATATAGACTCGTGCGGAACCCGGAACTTTAAAACCCTAACCCC
>CAJNJA010015049.1:0-11934 GCA_905231915.1 Symbiodinium necroappetens | reverse complement strand
TGTGTATGAATGTGTGTGTGTGTGTATGTGTGTGTGTGAATGTGTGTGTGTGTGAATGTGTGTGTGTGTGAATGTGTGTGTGTGAATGTGTGTGTGTGTGTGAATGTGTGTGTGTGTGTTTGTTTTTGTTTGTTTGTTTGTGTGTTTGTGTGTGTGTGAGTGTGTGTGAGAGTGAGTGTGTGTGTGTGTGTGTTTCTTTGTGTGTGTTTGTGCGTGTGTGTGTGTGTGTCTTGCAAGTGCATTGGTGCAACTGCCAAAACTGGCCACAACCATGCCGCCAGATTTTGCTTCGTCGCTCCTCAACTCATGAAAAACTTCCAGCGGAATTTCTCT
The DNA here is from genome assembly GCA_905231915.1 of Symbiodinium necroappetens. NCBI lineage: Eukaryota > Dinophyceae > Suessiales > Symbiodiniaceae > Symbiodinium > Symbiodinium necroappetens. The sequence goes on along the minus strand of CAJNJA010015049.1, from coordinate 11,601 downwards.
CCAGAGCTCTCGGCTCGCACATGCTTCTGGGCTAGGTAGACAACCCGCCGCCTGGCCAGCCCTTTCACTTGGACTCGCGATTTCCTACCGTTTGTGCTGGGAGTGAACGAAACAGCTCTACCCGTGGCAGGCGTGTTTTATGACGACAGTGGTGGGCTCTGTCGCACCATTGGGCCTTCAAGAACTTGATGAAGTCACGCCCCATTTCCGGGTCGGTTCCACCGCCTCAGGCCCGCAAGTGTCGAACAAGCCTAACTAGGCCAGGCATCACCGAACTTGAAGTGCCAGGGGCGAAGAAGTTCTCCGAAGGACTCGCAAAGTCTGTGGCGGATCTGCGTGTCAGCAGATCACGGTCGGTGTCAGTGAAATGATCATCTTAGATGGACGTGCATTGCATTTTGCACCTGGTTCGCCTCATGCTCCAAATCTTGGCATTCATCCTCGCTGATGGTAGGCAGTCGTTCCTGCGGCCGAGAGATTGTCAATTCCGAGCCGGCAGATTTTCTCCCAAAGTCCTTCGCTGCCCTCTTGGCGCATGCAGAGCTCGAAAGCAGGGACATGGCCGCCATAGCCCAGGAAGGGAAGGGACCGGCCAGCTGAGCCGCAATGACAGGCAAGGATGCGTCTCAAAAGCTGTACTTGGACGACCAGTTTAGTAAACGACTGGCACACGTCCGCACTAAGACCTACGACCTACGACTAGGCAAGCCTCAAGTTCATCGCAGCATGTGGAAGTGGAGCCACTTCGGCGCCTTGCCAACTTTTTCGAACGCCTCTGCGACCATCTTGCCGATCACATCCTGGCATATCAAGGGTGATCTGGAAGATGAAGACGAAGTGGAAGAATCTCAAATCCTGCTCGCAGGCCCTAAACAAGTCTGTCAGCTTGACATCGCCATTTGCGGAGATGGTGGCTACCTGGTGCGTCAGATTGTAAGCACAGGAGCAAGACATCTTCATCTGGGTGTTGGCCTGCCTGTGCAATCTCCTTGGGAGAAGAGATGTCAGTCGCTCGCTTTTCCAAATCCTCACGATCCCAACCACTGCCAAGATGAAGAGCATGAAAACGACTCGCCTCCAGGACGATCTTGACCGAGGAATCAATTCCTCGCTTGACATCCTCGAAGGCTGAGGAGCAAGTCGCAGATGCCCGCACCACTTCGGAATCAGTTCCGCACCATAGGGTTCATTCCGGCCACGACCTGAGAACTGAAATTGCTAGTCACGAGTCTGGAGACTGTCGCAACAATGCGTTGCGACCCGAAACTGCTCAGGACAGAACGGCCTTTGTGCCTTCTCGGAAAATTGCACGGGCAAGCACTGTCGACCTCAAACTCTTGACAACCTATCACTGCAGCCACGATGGTGAGCATGGACTGAGATAACCGCGTTGTCGTGCCGTCGCCGGCAAGGTCGTTTGTCTTTGAGGCGACCTACGATAATCAGGTCGCAACGAAACTTCTCACGAAAATGAGCTGGGGTGAGCCTGTTTGATCAACGAAGCTCCCACATTTACGAGCTTGTTCTTAAACTCCTTAGACAAAGAAAACTGGCAGTGGAAAATGACGTCAGATCGCTGGGGCCAATGCTATAGCCTTGGCCACAGTAACACCGTCCTTGGTCACCTGTGTTGTCTGGGTGTGGGCATGAGCGGGCCAATGCTCGTGCCCACCCAAGTTGGTCTGTCTTCTTCTCCCACTGAACGGGCCAAGTCAGGCCCGATTGAGTCCACCCGTTTTTTCGGACCTTTGGGAGGGTGTGAAAGATTGGGAATGATGTGGTGTGTCTCTCCCCCTCTCCCTCTCCCTCTCACTCTCACTCTCCCTCTCCATCTCGCTATCTTTGCTATGCTTTGCTTTGGATGTGAGGTAGCAGCAGTCCTGCTACCCCGCGCCCCAAGGCGCTACCCCATCCATCATTTTGACAGATGGAGGGTGTCCAATGGACAGTGGGTGTGTTGTGCCTCCGTGGGGGCAGTGCACAAACCCCACGCTATCTCTGTCTCTCTTTCTCTTTTCTTCTTCTTCCTTCGGGTGTATGGGGCGTCTCAAGCCCCCCGGCCCCTAAGGGCCCCCCAATGTTCGGAGTTTTCGGGGGAAGGCAATGGTCACTTTTCTCGCTCTCTCTCTCCCTCTCTTTCTTTGCTTTGCCCCTGCTAGGGTTTCTTTTTTCTCTGCCTCTCTCTCTTTCTCTTTGCTTTGCTTTGCTTTGGGGTAAAGACTACGGGTTGCCCCGCAGCCCGCGCTTTCAAGCACCCCCTCCACCATTTTGTTGGAGGGGCTTGGCTGTACGAAAGGAGTGTTGGGCCGACACGTTTCGTCCTCTCTTTCTCTCTCTTCCTCTCTTCCTTTCGCCAGGGCTATGGGCAAAGGGACAGTTCCCCTCGCCCGCGCGCTTTCGCGCCCCGGACAGCTGCGGGAGGGCTTTGACAGAAAAGCTTGCACCACGAAGGCACCTGGCCGGGATGCAAGGTGATCTACAAGAAACGTACTGGCCAATTAAACAATGCTTCAGGTAGGAGGCAGGAAATGCGCTGTTTTTGGAGGCTCCGACGGCCCGTCAGACTATGGCACAAAACGGGGAAAGAGGGGAAGGTCCCCCGAGTTGGAGAAAAAACTCAAAGCAGAGCTGTAGTCGGCAAAAACATGCAGGCCGGTGCAGTCAGCTATTCCATGGGCTCCCTCTGTGCTTCCAAGCTGAAGGGTTGCCCGCATCCTGGCGCCGAGATCATGAATGCCAAAGGCATGAAGGGAGGCCGCGGATGAGACTGAAGTGAATTTGGGAATGCATTAGCGATTGCCGCATGTTTTGGTGAAGTGAAGTTTGCTTGGAAATGTTGATTGGATTTCTTCTGCAGTTTTGTAGAGAAGGAAGTTCTCGGAGTCATTGTGGATGAATCTGAACCTGCCCACGATGGCTTTGTACAGTGCAAGCAGCCTCCAATGGTCAGCCCAAATCGACTGTGATCCGAATCGGGCCAAAGGTCTCGAGTGAGAACAATGAACCAAGAATAATTGACTGTTGTTCAAAGATTTCTTGGTCGCTTCACGAATGCTGCCGTGTAGTCGTGTAATGGTTGAATGTTTGAATGATCCTCGACTGAAGTCAGGACCAGGGACTGTGTTAAATGATGCCACCCCTAGAAAGCTCCCAATGAACATGATGCATTGTCGGATGCTACGATGCCGAATGGCATTGGCTCAAGACTGCTCAAGGACTGGCTTGGTCGCACAAAGGAATGCTTGCTTGACTGTGTGTGTGTTAGCCGGGGAAAGTGATTGATCTTGGTCGGTTGCTCGGGATTGTTAGGATTGTACCCTTGACTGTTGCATGCCAGGCCTGTATGGGAGTTGGGGCTCGAAACCCGTCCCCCCTGCTCTTTTTCTTTCTCCAGAGCTAGGGTGAGGGGGTAGCCCCCCTTCACTTCGCGCGTTTGCAACCCCGACTGTTGTGGAGCGAATAATTCAAACTGAAGAAAAACAGCGATCCAGAACATAATCAGCAACTAAAGGCAAAGGCTTCGAAGTCTCGCTCGCGGGGGTTTGCCCCGTTTTTGGAGCCTGTTGTGGGTGTCATTGGAAACGAGTGCACAGCCGATCATGGATCTCCCATCGGAATGCAAGAACATAGACGAACAAAAGTTTTAAGTTCATTGTCCGGCCACTGCCAGGCTGTGGGAGACTCCGCTCCTCTGGAGTGTTTGGAAAAGCATCAGGGCGCCCATACGGGGCGAGTGGATCAGATTTGGGTTGGCTCCAGCGGCCCTTCGTTTTGGTATGTTATGGCACAAGCTCAGGAAAGGCCGAAGGAAATGGCTAAGTTGAGGAACAATCCATACTAGATGCGGGTCAGTCCTTTCCCCGGGTCTGGAAACACTTTGGAGTATGCATTGTCTCCCGAAGTAGCGGTGCAGACGGTTGTCTAGTTTGGTAGTCTGTGTTAATGGCTCCAGCGGCCCGTCTTGCAAAATTGAAAAGACAAACTTAGATTTCGGCGTCCCCCGAGAACAAAAGGTCGCGACAAACAGCATCAAGGACCAAACAAGCATATACAAAAGAACTATTTCCCTCGCTAGTTGCACACCAAAGATGCTCCGCTCAGTAACTGCAAAGGCTCAGCAGGGATCAGAACACTACAAAGGCGGCAGAGGATGAGGCGTCGTGCCATCCACCTGCTCGCTCTCTCTCCTCTCTCTCTCTCTCTCTCTCTCTGTGTGGCTCTTCTTCCACACAGTCAAAGGGTGAGCGGACAGCCCCCCCCTCGCGCGCGAGCGCGCCCTGCTGATCTCAGTCTGTGTGAAATTCGAGCTTGATGAGGACAGCAGTGCACAAACTCTGGAACCCCCCTGAAGTAACACTATAAGAAACCACCCCCCCTTTTCCTTCTTCCGCCAGGGCTGTGGACTAGGAGGTTGCCCCCCTAGCCCGCGCTCGTCCGCGCCCCGCCCGTTTTGGTGGGGCGTTGAGAGAAAAAAAAAAACCCTCTCTCTCTCTCTCTCTCTCTGTGCGGCCTTCGGAGCGCCGAAACTCTGTTCGATGACAACGTTGCGGCCCTGGCAATCAACGGGATGTGCGCAGAGATCTGATGGTTTATCGGATTACCGTCTATACAAGCCTTTATGCAACATCTCCCCAAGTTGTCTGCAACATCTATGTGCCATACGTCGGTTGGCGGCCACCTTGGGGCCGAGTGTAACTGCTACGGCATCAGCCAGCCGGTTGGCTCCTGTCACACAGGCGCAGACAACTTGGTAAAATCGTTCAACGCCGTTGCAAATGCAGTCCCACCGTGGAGCATGGCGGCTCTGGCACTGGTCCCATGTCTGATGTCCTTCGGCTCCCAACTCTTCACAGTGATCGCTTGACGGCTCCAGATCCTTGGAAGCGAATCCGCGAACACCTCGCCGGGCCTCAGCTGATAGAGCATGTTTTCATGCCATCCACGAAACATCTGCAAGCGGTGGGGGCCCACACAGCCACAGACAAGCCGGAGACCCGCATCGTGGAACTGCACGACATTTCATGATACGGAGTCATCGCAGTTTGTCAACACCTGGCCTTCAGGCCGGACAACTCGCCGCCAAGTAAGGAGGGACACTAGTCCCCAAGACAAAATTGGCTGAAACGGCGACAGTTGATGGTCGTCCAAAATGCACGATGCACTGCAATGCACTGCACTGCACCTAGCTGAAGGAGCCTGGATTCGCCAATATAACCCTCAGGTTCCAGACATTGGATCGCGCTTCTGCCCGTCTGGTATCAGAATGCTCTGTTTCTATCACCTACACTACCTCGCTGACATTGCTGCCAGGAGAGGCCAGGTGGGGTCCATGGTGCCCGGACGAATCCAACATCCGATCCTGCTTGAGGACGGCATGCTGCTTCTGCGAACTCTCCCTGCACTGTCCCCTTGCTTGCGGCGGAGACGGAGCCATGATCTGCGAGCTCTCGCCGTGGGGCTCCCCTCCCCATGTTCGCGTGCATGATTGTGCATGCTCTGAGACGTCCCTCAATCTAAGGCACAAATGACCCCATTCAGCCTCCCGGTTTCTATGGCCTGGTACGGACTGACTAAGTCTCGTGCTCCCTTCGGTTACTTCCCAGAGACCGGCTTCTCGATTCAGCTTTGCGGCACGACCAGGCACTACCATCGTGGCAATTGCCATGTCTCTGCGCTGCAGCCGCATGCACCCTCTAATTCAGGAAGCATTGACATGCATTGACATGAAATCTTCACAGCTGCCAGAAAGACACCCTTGGCAGGCTGTGCGGGCCAACTCGATCCCTTTGTTTCCTCACTGGAGGCCATGGATCCCGCACAATGCCGTTGTTGCCAGTTCTGTCTGCTGCTGCCACTGCTGGATGGCAAAATAACAACTTCGGAATGCTCGCTGGGGGAGCGTTTGGGCCCAAACTGGAGGTGAGTCGAAAATCAAGACATTCAACAAGGGCCACATGAGCTCATGTGGCTTATGTGTTGGAGCTCGGACTGAGCCCAGGGAACCGCCTCGTGCTTCAGGAAGTTTCGGTAGTTGAGCTCAGGATATCTCTCCATCCTAGGCCGGTGGGAAATCGACCGAGCTGCCAACATTGCTTAATTCAAAAACAGACATGCGTGGACCTGTTGCTGGAGCTGGTGAACGCGATTCAAGGCCGCGGCATGACTTGGAGCATTGCACGGCTTCGAAGATCCCTTTCCTGAAAATGAACGGAAGAAAGAATGTTGCTGCTGTTCCAGAGCACATTCTGCCTCGAGGACACGATCCGTCAGCCGATCAGCCATCCACTGAAGGGGATCCATCAATGGCATAACCTGGAAAGGCTGCTTCTGGCTGAGCGCCTTGAAAGCTTTCCGGCTGTCCTGGTAATCCTTGAGCTTTGCCCTGTACGGGAGCAAGGCCCTGTCAGCCAAAAGCTTTCAGATGCATGCAAAAGCCGACCCTCCAAGAACCCGGCATGTGCTGGGCCGTCACGACGGCCGCCACGAGTTCCTGGCAGGATGACCGTCTCCGTCAAAGTTTACGAGGCAATGCGTCATGCCATCAGAACCCACCCCACAGCGTTGGACAGTGAGTGTGTTCCAGCACCGCTCCCATTTTTCCATCAAGGCTTGATTCTAGTCTGGAAAAAACAGATCAGCACCCAAGCACTGAGCTGGACAGTAAGCGATCCATGCGACTTCGGTCATGCACACGAATGTTGACACAAGCGGCAACATGCACGTCGCAGCATGCATGTCGGAAAACGCTTCAGAGGCACCCGTTCTGCATGCAATCACGTGACTTCATACTAAGATCAATACGCAAGTCGGCGGGAGCCCTATGCCATTATATGCCATTGCAGCCTTCTGCTTCTTCCGAGACAGCATGGTCGTCCGTCGTGGCAGGATGTACCTCAAGTGTTTGAAAGATGAGCCAGCATTGGCAGGAATAGCGCCGGGCTTTGCAGTGGCACACCCGTTGTCAGCCAAGAAGTGCTGGATGATATCGAGGTCACGAAACGTAATCTTTTCCTTTGCAAGCTGTGCCTGACAGCAGCGTGATGCGCTGCCCATGTAATTTGTGGGGTCAATGCCTGCAGTGGCGTTGGCTCCCAGAATGTGTCGGGCAGTCGAAACGGCTTCGGCGGCATCTCCGGCATCTGACGCAAGGGCGCATAGAGCAGCTGAGCTATGCCACTCAGTCGATGGCCTCACGCTTGTGGTAGCTGCGGAAGGAGGAGGCGTAGGGATTCCGAACGGAGGCCATCCTGTGCCGGAAAAGCGGAAGAGTGCTGAGTCTCAGCAGTGCTCTCTGTTGAGAAACCCGCCCCGTTTCGCCCCGCCTGGCCAAGCTTCTTTTGATCTGGATCCGAGTCTGACAGCGGACAGCGGAAGCCGAACACACTGCACGCGACTGCATCCGCCCCATCCCAAATCAACTTCCAAACCGCGGACCCGCTTGGCTTCAGCAGCACCCACAATTTTTTGGTACTCGTCGAACTCCGCCGTGACCTCCAGCTAGGGCTTGACCCAGGTCAAGCATCACTTCGCTGTGGATCCAGGCTGTCCTGGCCTGCTGCTTCAGATCTTGCACCTGGTGAAATGGGCTCCAGTACGGATCGATGTTGTGCTTAATCTCATACCTCAGGGGAACTGGCAGCATTGCGCTTGACACTCAGCCGAAGGGACACATATGAACTTGAGCTGTTAGGATCGCACTTTTTGGAGTCGGATGTGACATCTCGCTCTGCATCCACTCGTGCGAAGATCTGCAGACGACCACGGCAGGGTTAACACTTCAGTGGGTTTCCTTTCGAAGCAGAAAACAGGCCGAGCCTTCCTTGTGAGCTCGATTTCGTCTTGCTTGAGTTTGGCTATGGGAAGGGTGTCCTCGGGAAATGTGGAACCCATTCTGCATCTGTCATGATGCCAATTGAATTTCCTCGGAGCACACCGAAAGACCTGAGTCCCTTCGCAAGCTGGCGGAAGCCAGGATCAGACTCTGCGGACAGTGCAGCCCTTCTTGCCCGGACCTCAATAGACCGTGCTGGCGTTCTCCCTTCGGAAGCCGCGATCATTGAGGCCCGTGCTCCGTTCACCAACTCCTGAGCACAGCACAGGGCACTCCGGAAACTCCACCGGCTCCCTGCCTGCACCAATGAGTCTGAAGTGCCGCGGTGGCTGACCTTAGCAACTTCAACCGGCCTGGGATCGCCTGGGCCTATGCTAACGATCTTCTGGTCGGCTGTTTTTGCGTTTTAAGAGACTCGGTTGCATCGTGACGTCTCTCAGCGTGTCTCAGGACTGTGATTGCACGAGAATCAAGTGACAAAATCTCCTTCATGGTCCAATGCATGGTCTGAGAGTATCGAGGATGCCCGCCTTCGCCTCCTGCATCTCAAGCCGAATTTGGTTTCCGCGGCCCTGTCAGGCAGGCTGAGTAGAAGCGCACCAGGACACGACGCCCAGCTTCTATGCCCTGTTTCTCAGGCTAGGCTGCTTGCAAAAGCCCAGATTCTGCGGCTGAGCTCCGAGCCGCCGGCACCGAAGAAAATCTCCATCTGGAAGCCCGCCCGCTCCTCACACAACGAGAACGCCATCGCTCTCCCCCGGAGCGCCGAGCCGACGCCGAGGAAACGAGGAAGTGCCAGGAGGCACTGCGCCCTTTTCCGCATGGCCGGCGATGGCTCCCCACTTCGAGGAAAAGCTCAGACAGCATAGACGGCTTCAGGACATGTGCCAGCATTACGCCTGGCATATACACGGCAAAGCGCCGGCCCAAGTCGCAGCGTCACTTTCGGCCGCTGATACACCGGGCAGCTTCAAACGGAGATTGCAGCGAGCTTCTCTCTCCAACGCACACCATTCATGTGAGGAGCTACTTCCTCCTCTTCTTGGAACTCCTCGAGACATCACAATCAACAGTCCACGTTGCGACAGCTTTCGGAGCGGGCCTTGTGTCGAGCCGGCAGCGAGACTGCGATCGGCTGCACTGGATCGCTCCAGGGATGAGAAGGGTCCTGGCCTTGGAAACTGCCAGCGCCTAAACAAGCTAGGCTGACAGATAACAGCTGGCACAATAAAGATGACGCCCAAGACCAATGCAAGGAAGGATGCCAACTGCACTGATTGAGGAGCATATGGCGGCAAATCCGAACTTCTGCAACTTGGAAGCACGCCCTTCGGTTGGCGCAAGTGCAATGTGTCCAAGTCATAGCCAACCTCTGGAACTCACACCGTCCAGCAAACATTCACCAATGCTAGACGGGACTGCTACAGGCAACCTAGCCCTGCAGGGCGCTGCAAACATGTAAGCCGATCGCCCCTGGTCAGCCTTACGACGAGTCGAAACGACGTCTCTCGGCTTGTGAACCCAAGCGAGATGCGAGGCAAGCCCAATTGCAGTCCGGCTTCAGTTCCGCAGCCTTGGAACTTCTCGGTTGCATAATGGCTTGCTAAGGAATCTAAAGATGCGTTACCAAAGTAAATGCTTGAACGTAAAATACCACCCTCCCACTTCCCCGATCAAGCTAAAGGCAGAATGCTGACTCGTCTTGCTGCGAATCATGTAACGCAGATGATAAGCCTGCGAGATTCAGCGCCCGCTACATGCCGTCACGTAAAGGCAAGGGTGGATTCCTTGAAAAAGGTTTTGATGGTAGTACGAAAGATACCTAAGGAGTAGTAGAAAGATACCGGTCGAAAAGAGGAAGCTAGCGCCTCGCACGTATCGACGAGAACCTGTGTGATGTCGGGATGAGATCACACCACGCACGAGGCAGATCGAGGCAGGTTCTGATCGATACTGAAGTTCATGTTGGAATGTCCGATTTCCGTTTCCACGTCCAAATGAGGGTCAAAAAGAACGTCGACTGTCTACAGTTGGTGAGTGCGCAAGGCAAAACAGCGGCTGGGAGGTGAGCCGTGCTACACTAAGTCAATACGTAATATACCAAGGACTCGCCCTCTCTATTGTTTGCTTGCTTGCTTGCTTGGGGTCTGAACCCCCGAGGGGGCTCCGGCCCGGAGGCCAACCCCTGAGGCTCTCTCTCTTTCTTTGGTGTGCTTTGCTTCGGGGTTGAGACACTGGCAGACCCAGTGCCCCGCGCTCTAGGCGCTTCCCCATCCAACCTGTGGTCAGATGGAGAGTCTGTACGTGGAGCGTACGGTGAGAAAGCCGAGTCCGGTTCGTGTGCCACCGTGGGGGCAGGTTCCCTACAGCTCAGTAATAGGTTCTCCGGTGGCTCATTTGTGGCTCGGTAAGATTGCGTGCTCTGTTTACACACCCCGACCTCACCTGCCTGACCCTGCCTGCATCCCGGACAGAAGCCTAACCCGTCAATCACTGTCTCGATCGTCCACTCGACCCTTCACCTCTGCCTACTGAATTTGTACCTCTGTGGGGGGGGGGGACCCAGCAAAACACTTCAAGGAACACCCATCAACAAACCCAAGTACACAGTCGCATCAATGGGTGCCCCGGGCTTACATTGGAGGTTCAACTGAAAAGGCTTGCGGGGGAAAAACGTGAATTAACGGCCTTCCACGCTTATGTTGGACAAGGCACACCTCTTGTGTGGTAGAAAGTGCACGTATCGAGCGCGCCCTTCAAGCGAATTCAACATGGCTCCCTAAGCTGTTGGAACGAATTGTACACGGAGGGAGCTTAGCTCCAGGCTTTTGGTTCACGGAAGTCTCTATGACACTTGCTTGCAAAAGGTGGTGCCGCCTTAGTTGGTCTTGTCCATCTGAATCGCTGTCTTTATGAACTTCTGTGCGAATCCCTCGCGTAGCTGCTTCCTCCTTTCTGCCCTGTGTGTTGCCGAGGTGGTTCGCTCGGCTCGGCTGGTCTGGTAGTCCCTGGTACCCAGTGTCGTAGTCGGGGCATCGGGTGGTATGCCCCGCCGTCGGCTGCCAGTGCTTCCGTTCCCCCGCAGTGGTGGGGGTGGTCATAGGCGTCCACCGCTCGTCTTTGCGCCACTGCGCGGTCCCCTCTCCGACGAAGCGCTGGTACTGTTGACTGCCACGGCGAAAGGTCCGCGGGCGGGTGCGGCCCCCACGCTACGGGGGTCGACGCATCTGAAGCAGGAGGTGCCTCCAGCCCGGTCTTTGCCTCCTTGAGCTGCTCCTTCACTGTTGGTCGCCGTGGTCGCTTGATGACGCTTTCCTTCCTTTGTATTTTTATTTTTCCTCTTTGTGTCTTTTTGGTGCCTCGTCTTTTTGTCCTCGGCCTTGTCTGCGCTCTCGTAGTTGAGGATGTCCAGGAGAGCCGGATCTTTGACCACTTCTTCACTGCTGAGTTCCTCGCTCTCCTGGTCCTCTTTTCCTGCTATTGGGGCTCCCTGCACTCAGAAGAACGTCCACCCCGGGAGGAGGCAGAGGCCACTCTCCGAGTACTCCCCACCGAGGGAAGGGCGGCAGGCCGACTTGAGCCTCCCTCTCTCTCTCTCTCTCTCTCTCTCTCTACCAGGCAAAAGGAAAGGGGCGTACACCCCACCCCTCGCACGCGAACGCGCACCTGCAAGTCTTGGCAGGGTTTTGCAACTTCCTGGCGGGCGTTCGCCCCCCCAGGCTCGGCTTTACAAAGCACGGCCACTGAAAGAAAAGGGAGTCCCCCAGCTG
>CAJNJA010015047.1:0-11936 GCA_905231915.1 Symbiodinium necroappetens | reverse complement strand
GAGCCAGGCCACTGTGGGTTTCAGATGGCTCTCGATACTCATGCCCCAGATCTTTTGAGACCTGCTTGCCAATCTGCTGATTCCAACTTCTGAAAGCTGCAGCGTCTCTTTCAGAAATGCAATCACGTTGGTCTTCCTGATCTCGACATCACTGGTGAGCACTGCCTCACTTGTAAACTTGCACGCAAGATGTAGGTCTGGTGAAGCTTCGGTTGACCGAAAACTCTGCAGATGCTCGCACACATCCTTTCGAAGTACGTTTCCCCAACTGCCGAGCAGAGCCTGTGAAACTTGTCGCACGACATGCATCAATGTCCGCTCTTGGCCTGCAGACCAAGTGTCTACCACTACTTCCATCGAATTCTTCGTCCCTGGCATGTCTCGAGCAGCATGGCCCAGACGCAAGACGTAAGAGCCCGAGGGTGCATACGCGAGCAGAGCCTTCGTCTTCCGCTCATCCGCTTCCAGCCCTCGAGCATCATAATGTCCATGATACCCGTCGTACTCGACGAACAAAGCTGCGTCCTCTTGCTTCAACACTCCAAAAGCAGTAATGTCGGGGCACAGCCACCGCGACCCCCACGAATTGGAGAGTTCCACAGGAAAATCGCGGAAGAGCTCCCCGATGGGCTCCCCTGGCATCAAGAGCTCCGCCAAACGAGACAACAGCTCCACCTCCGCAAAGCTTCGGTGCGTTGTCCTCGGCCGCCCCTTCTTCCACCAGGGCGGCCCAGAAGCCGCCAAGCCCAGCGCACCGCAGCCGAGGAGCCAAGAGGCTCCGAAGAGCCTCCGGCGCCTCCCCTTCCCAAGCAGCATCTTATTTACCGGCCCTCCACGGCCCCTGACATTCCGAGCAGCTGCAGGATCAAGGCACAAAGGGCACGGAAGCTTTTCAAAGGAAGGCCCTGTGGATCCCCTCCGCTTCCAAGTATACACAGAGCTCACTCCGGTTATCACGGTGTAAAAATGCCATGGACCAAGACCCCAGTCTTATCACAGAGGCCCCAAAAGTAGGTAAGTAGGGTTCACATGCAACCTCGAATGCTAAGTTCTGAAGAGATGCGAGCTTTCGGTCAACCCCACACCGCCTTCTCATCGAGTGGTGCCATGCACCGCGCCATTTTCTGCGCCTTGGCCGTCCCCAAAAGGGCCCAGATGTGGGGGTCTCTCAAAACGGTGGGCCCCTTTGTACTGAGAATCCGGTTATGTAGTGTTCTACGGAAGTGCTGCAACTCCCATCTGCGAAGGGTGCTCAGACTTGAGGATACGCCTTAGTTCAAGGATTTTGGAATCTCTTGGAATCTCTGGGAAGACCTGTTGAAGGGGTACAGACGGCCAAGACCTACTTATGACGTGAGCCGGGCTTAAGGCAGACCGCAGTCTCCTCGACCTGAAACCCTGCAAACCCTCGCACCCTGGAATCTGGTGCTTCGGTCATCTTGATGCTGCTTTCGACACGAGTCAACACAACACTAGGTCTTGTGCATGTACATGCAGCAGAGAATCCAAGTTAAGTATGTCTAAGAAACAAACCTCTGAGGACACATGAACAAACATAGGTGTGAACAAATCAATCAGAAGCTGGGGCAAGAAATGCAACTGCGTCAATGTGCGCGTGTGCGTAGTAAGAAGATGTGTATATGTATACACATATTATATATATATATATACATACACACACATATGTATAAGTATGCAGCAACCTGCCTACCTACCCACCTAGCCTAGCTAGCTAGCTAGCTCCCGGTAGCTATCCATCCATCCATCCATCTATCCATCCATTCATACATCCATGTGCTTGTTTGTTTATGTATCATTATTTACAGGATGTTGGGTCTCTGGGTACGGGTGTAAGACTTCCGGACTGCTCTTGCCTCCGAGGCACGTGGAAACGCGTAGAGGTGCCGAAGCTGAAAGAGGGCGGTGCGGAGGTAGTCCTGGAGAATTGGGGCTTACAGCTCAGGGTTTAAGTTTTGGGCTTGGGGCTTAGGGTTTAGGGACCTGCAGGGCAGAGGCTTTAAGGTTTGGGATTGAGGTTTAGGGTTTATGGCTAGGGGCTTGGAAGGGCTATCCTACTCTATGACGGAGTGTCGTAAACAGACCAGAAATACTGAAAGGATGAGGGGACTCAGTAAGCCGGGTCAAAGCAGAGTTACACTTGGAGAATCGAGAGTCAGTGCCTGATCTTTCGAGTGTTTTTGATAAGACCGCAACAGCGTACCCTGGAGCATATCGCCCGTAATGACGGCGGGGAACTTCAATCTGTGCGAGGGCCGAACCCAGATGCCTCGAATCCAAAGAGGCCTGAATAGTTACAATATTTTTCTTGAAGGGCTCCCTCATACAACTCTAGTTCACAAGAACACTCCAAAGCAGGATTCTGATACTACTTCTTAAGACCCGCATGTTGATCCCAATGCCTCAAGCTCAGCTTAAACCCGACATCCCAAACCGGACACCTAGTCTAGGTACAGGATCGGGGACTTAGAACGTCGGTCATATAAGCAGATTCCCAACTATGCTAAACCTGATGTCTGGGGTGCCCATAACCCCAGTTATGGCCTACAAAATAGTACATTAAGTCCCCTGATAAAACCTGATCCTCCCAGTCAGGCCTGAAACCCAACCCCTCGGGGGGCCAACCTGTTGAACTGAATCGCCCGCTTGCCCTCGCCATCCCAGAGTCGCCCGGTATCGTGTGCGCGGGCCTTTCGGTGGATCCGGGGCTTCTTTGGGGAAACTTTCGCTGGGCGCCTAATCGTTGTTTGGGTGCCTTTTTGCAAGGATTCGGCACCAAAGAATGGGGCGAAAGGCGCTGAAGCTTGAGGTTGGGGCTTCCGGGTTTGGGAATTGAGGGTAGGGTTTCGGGCTTGTGGAGCGTACGTTTAGACCGAGCTTGATTTTGCATGCGTTCCATGTCCTCCTACTGAACTGCCGGTGTGCTCTGAACTAGGCCTAGCCGCTAGCTAGCCTATGCGGGATCCAGAAGCGGACAGCAGTTGAGAGATCTACCTCAAGCGACACTGTGGAGCAGTGCAGGGTTCTGGGTTCAGCGGTTTAGGTTTTCGGTTGCGTTTGGAAGAACTGGTGCAGAACGGGTCAGCGTTGACTATGACTATACGAATCAGAACAGTTCACCAACACACATATCACAACCGATGTTTTGGCAAGGGGCCAAACCCAGGCCTGGGTCAAACGCCACAAAACCAAAACCAACCAAAACTCTTGCACATCAAGCACAGGATTCAAAAAAATAACTTGCTCAAAAGAAGATAAAAATCATGAAACAACTGAGAAACTAAGCCGCGACACCCTAAACCCGAATACAAACCGAAAACCTAAATACAAAACCGAACACCCTAAACCCGAAAAAAACTCTTCCACAAACACACCGCGCCTTCTTTTGAAAGCGATCCTTCTTGTTGCAACTCCAGGAGGGGTTGCTCTTCCTTGGGCAGAGCATTCAGGGCTTTGGGTTTTTAATAAGTTTGGGGATTCTTTACCAAATTTGAGAGCTTAAGACTTTTTGGGCTGATTCTTTAGTAAATTTGAGAATTGTTGTTGACTTTTTGGGCTGAGGGTGTGCTTAGTTGACGGGCTTATGAGGCTCAGGGCTTTTAGTCCAAGGTCAGTAAAGTTTCAACTTTGAGGTTAGGATTCGAGGAAGAGCTGCAGTTCCGAGCCCAGCTATTCAAGCTTCCGATATGTGGGGCCGGAGTTGGGCGAGGAGTTAAGTTAGGGTTCAGGGTTTAGGGTTTAGGGTTTCGGAAGCCAAAAAGGTTTGGTGCTTCAAGGTTTAAACATCTGGGAAGTTTGGGGTTTAGAGGTCCAGGAGTCTCTGACTTTAGGATTCAGAGGCTTGGGCTCTCGGTCACGGTCACAGCTTTCGGGAGTCTTGGCTTTCTTATTGATTTAATGATTTAGGCGCCTTTCTTGTTGATTTAATGATTTACGGCCCTTTCTTATTGATTTAATGATTTAGCGGTCTTTCTTATTGATTTAATGATTTAGGGCCCTAGGCCAGGGTCGTGTGGGCTAAAACTTAAGGCTTTGGGCTTGGGCTTAAACGTGCTGGGTCCAGCATTGAGCTTGCTTCCTTAGCTCCGCGACCAGATCTGAACCAATGCAATTGCTGCTGCTGCAAATCGTGTCTAGAATCGTGCTAGACGAAGACGGCGACTCAGATTACTATGAAGATGATGAGAAGAACGAAGTGAAGATGTAGAAACAGAAGAAGAGCTGGAACATTGTGACGATGATGATGATGATGATGATGGCGCTGGTATGGGTACTGGTAATGAAAGGAAACAGTGATCGTGACAGTGATACTGATCCTGGTAATGATGATGATGAGGATGACGATGATGGTGATGATGACTCAACTGACATATCTTCGCAAAACTCAAGCTTTGGTCCTGATTCTGGGGCAGAAGGCGCGTGTCTGGCTTGGGGCGCTGAGGCAATGAGGATTCACTGCCATCGGGAAACAGATTAGGATGCTGACTTGTTTGAATACTTCACGGGTTTCGGAGCCAGGGTTTCCGGTTGTGGATCGTAGCCTGTAGAAGTCGGGGCATGAGGGTGTTAGGGCTCGGGCCTGCCATGGGTAGGTTAGACCGGGAAAGTGTAAACCCTAAAGCCCTATACAAAAAAACCCTAAAAGGAAAATCACTGCAGCCGTGCGTCTTGTCGGACTCGTACTGTGTGCCCACTGCTGCCTTGCTGGCCAGAGGAGGCTTTTCGCTGCTCACTCTCTTCCCAGAGACACCAAATCCCCCTGAAAAGGAATCGAACCTGACCGTACCTGACGTAACGTCATATTAGGGTGCCGATTCATTTGAAGCGTAGTTCGTGGGCTCTGATGCTTTGGCATTGTACCTAGGGTCGGCAGCTTTCGCCTTCCAACTTAAAGGCCGAAGAGCCTGGGCTTGAGGGCAAAAGTCTCACAGAGCCTCGGGCAACGTGTCTTTTAGGATGTAGGTGTTATAATGTAATGTAGTATATCTTATTATATCATCATGTTATACATTATACTATACTCTACTATGCTATCTTATATTATAGTATATTATATTGTATCGTATTATACTATATCATATTATACAAGGTCCTTTGGGGATGCTCCAAGTCTGCGACCTCGGGACCTAAAGAGCTGCGAAATCCTGCAGCAGGTTACGGGAATAACTCCTTGAAAACAAGCCAAGCCAGCCGGAAATAGGCTTCATCCCGACATTCCGACTCTGACATCCCCGAGGCACTGAACCCTCAACCCTAAACCCGAAAACCTTAAACCCTCTAAAACCCTCAAAGCCCTGAGCCCTAAATACTAAAACCCTGAACCCTAAACCCTCAAAAAAACCCTAAAAAACGGACTTCTCCACCTAACAAAACCCCGGGCCCCTACTCTCCCAAAACAAAATCTGGCCAGGGGCCGGTATGGGATAGGTACCAGGACCCACCTCGCATCAGAGGCACAGCCCCTTGGGTTTCAGGAGTTGGGCTAGGGTTTAGGGTATAGGGCTCAGGGTTAGGATTTGGGGTTTAGGGCTCAGGGTTTCGGGTTTAGGGACGGTTGGGGTTTAGGGTGGGGTGACGGTCGGAGTTTACCAGGGCCCTGCCAGGATTTGAGGTTCTTCGGGGGTTCAGGGTTTTCGAATTCAGGGCGCCAGATGCGGCGACTCTCTTCAAATGCCTTGGCATACTATTTCACCCCTCAATATTGTCAGCGCATGAGCATATGGTTCAAAGGTCTCCAAATGGAGAGGAAAAACTGTCTGCACCGGACGACGGAGAAGGATTCCGGTGGCTTGCAGGAGCAAACCTACAGGTTCACATACTGGCAGCATGGGGCTAGGCTCCGGGTCTCGTGGTGGTCGTAGTGCTACTAGTAGTCGTAGCCGTAGCCATAGCCGTGGTCACAATATTCGTAGCCGTTCTAGTAGTAGTCGTCGCCTTCCTCGTCTGTGTCGCGGTGGTGGTAGCAGTTGTAGTTGTTGTGGTCGTGGTACGGGTTATGGTAGTGGTAGGAGTAGTAGTAGTAGAAAGAGTAGGAGTAATTAGGAGTAGGAGGGAACAGCAGCACAAGTAGCTAAGTAGCAGAACCCAGAGAACCCAATATCCCTTAGTTAAGGAATATACCTTAAATCATAATCTTAAGACCCCTATAATTTAAGGTTTATTCCTCAAGGGGTATTGGGTTCTCTGGGAAATCGCAGCCCTCGACCTCCAAACCCAGGAGCACCTTTGGACCAGTCTGCGACTCGAGCTCCTTGATGGTGGTCCTATGACCAATGCTCCACCTGACACAGACCCAACAACTCCGCTGTTCCTTAAGTAAGGTTGGAGGGCTACAGGGTTTTGGGAGTTTAGGGTCTAGTCTAGTCTGATTCAAGATTTCATAGGACTGGTCGGGGGTTTGCAGAGTTCAATACTCCTCAATGTAGGGGCCTACGTCTATGCTTTAAGGGATATGCCCTACGATAGGGACTTTTGGAGTCTCCCCGCATTTAGGGCTTCAGGGCGTCTGGGTCGGATTCAGTGCGTTTGTAGCTTCAACTTTAGGTTCTTGGGTTTAGGGTTGTGGGTTTCGGGTTCTGGGTTTAGGGTTGTGGGTTTTGGGTTTTGGGTTGTGGGTTTTGTTTAAATGTGTGTTGGGGACAATCCTGCCTAGGGTTTTGGGTTTAGGGCTCAGAGCTTTGAGAGTTGAAGAGGTTCTGCATGGAGTTTCGGTGCCCGACAAGGAACAACGAGCTTGTTTGTGGTTGGAGGAAAAAGCGCTCTGTTCTCATATCCTGAGCCCACATACCCACACCTTGGATGAGACCGGACAAACCCTGTAGAAGCGGCATCTTCACGGATTATACCTTCCCTCATAGCTTGCACCACTTCCGAACTACTTCCGCGAGGCCCTACAATTTAAACCATGCGACCTTGAAAGCTTTCGGAACACGCAAGAGAACAGCGATTCCAAGCGGCTTTGGAGGGACCATGTCGCAGCCTGGTGTGCACGATTGTCCGATCCGGTGTGCCGAGGGCTAACATTCCTCGTGCCATCACCTTTAGTTTCATTGGCATCTGGGATTCCCAACTCAGGAGTACATGCATTCAAGCATCTTTGGGGATCTTCAACACGATTCAAGGCACTCTCAGAAAGTCCCCAACCACCCCAAGAACCAACTACACACTGGACCATCAATCACAAAGGGATCCTTATGTCATATGATTTAAGGCATATTCCTTCACATGAACATGATTTAGGACGATATATTGCTGAACTAGAGCATTGTGGACTCTGTGGGCCTTCTTTGCTTCAGAGATGTTCAACTGTCAGGGCCTGTGCATGATTAGGGTTTGGGGTGTATAGGGAATAGGGTTTAAGTTTAGGTTTGGGGTTTAGGGATGAAGGCTTATAGGGCTTAGGGATTAGGGGTTACGGTTTTTAAAAGGCTTGCTCTGGCTTGATTAGCGCGCTGAATTCAGCTGTCTCGCCGCAGCGAACTGAGGGAGTAGGGTTTTTTTTTAAAGTGTAAGGGAGTAGGGTTTAGGGTTTAGGGTTTGGTGTCGGGGTTTAGGGCTGTTGGCTTGCGGTTTGGGCGGAGGGTTCAGCGCTTGATCAGTTGTGGTGGGGGCGGATGGCTGGAAAGCTGATATAGAGCGAAGTAAACCAGTTGTACGATTGATCCGGAGGCCTAGACCTGTATTTTTTCCTCAGTCTTAACTTAAACAAAAAACTTGGGGCGTGTAAAGCTACAAGTATCCTAAGCCGAGACACCCTGACAGCAACAACAATCTCCCCACTCCGTGGGATGCTTCTGCGGGCGCTTCCGCCTGGTGCATGCGCTAGACGCGTCGCCGGCGGGCAGTCCGCGACGTTGTATCGCCTGATACCAAGAGCCCTAAGCCGTAGACCCCGTAGATCAGCGTGATGAAGGGTCTCTAACTCCATCAGCTCAGCTAAGTAGGCCAGCCGTATCACATTGTATCTACTTTGCCTTGAAGAGAAATTTGAGGAAGTTAGTGCTTAACGGATACGGCGTCGATACTAGGGTTTTTGAGTTTTGGGGCTTAGGGCTTCTCATTGCCATCGCGAGCCCATTGGGCTGGAAGGGTGTGGAGGGAATAGGGTGTAGCATACTACTTGACTCAAGGGAATTTCATACAGCCGCGTTATGGCTAAAGTGGTTTGGGATTACGAAGATCACCCTAAACCCTTCAACCTAATATAGGAGCCTTAATAAAATAATAAGAACAGGTTTTTTGGGGGGGATGTTATAGCATAATTACAAGGCAACTACTAGGGGACACTCTTAGTAATTACCCTGACCCCTATATTAAATCTACACTAAAGGGAGTACTTGAAGTCTCAGGGGACTTACCAGCAGGCGACGGCGGAGTCGTATCCAGGATAGCTCTGACTGAGTGAGGTACTTCTAACATAACCACCCTGACCCGAAACCCGGCTGGTTCTGTTTCCATGAGCCTTCGAACACATGGATCCTGAATCAGAGTTATTGCTCATGGAACAGACCGTGACCTTTGAGCTTTGGATTTCGGGGTGAAGGCTCTTAGTTAGCATCCTGGAGGCTTGCAATGATACTTACTTAAAACTTAGAAATGGAGGTCTCGGCTATACTGTTGAGAACGCTCCCATCACTGTGCCTGGCTCAGTCGATTCGGGAACCAACCCTCTGCCACAAATATTGCGCGTCGAAAGCGGATGATGCTGGACCCGACGACGCTTGAACCCCAAAAGGTCGATACTGAACGGTGCGCGCCGATTGCAGGGGGAGGGGTGGTCTTCGCTACTACTGTCTGGCACTCCAAGAAGCACTACACAGCTGTCAATTCAGGGACACCAGAGCTCCAGGAAACCTAGACTAGACCCGAAACCCTACACAGTACACCTGAAACCCTATACCCTAGAATAAACCTTCAAACCCAAAACCACCAAACTCCAAACCCTAAACCCTAAACCACCAAACCCTAAGCCCTAAACGCTTCTCAACCTGAACCCGAAGGCTTATGCAGGCCAAGGCAGGGGCATTGGTCCCGGTGAGATGCGCCCCTTGGGGAAGCCATTCCTGAGGTTTTACATTCCTGAGGTTTTAGGGATTCAGGGGTTTAGGGTTTAGGGGTTTAGGGGTTTGGGGCATCGGGGTTTAGGGGTTTAGGGTGGGTTTAGGGATTAGATTCGAAAGTTTCGGGTTTTAGGATTTCCAGAGGAGTTCAGGGTTTAGGGTGACTGGCCGGATGCGGATTTTGCGCTTCAGGAGTTCGGCGTTTGGGGCGTGATGGTTTTGAGTCTAAAGGTTTTACGGCTATGGAACCCGGTGCGTTGGGCTCACGATCCAGGGTACCCTGACGATCCCAACAGAAAAAACCGAAATCCCTAACGAGTCCCCGAGCCGAAACGACTCGAACCCCAAAGGCCCCGGAAGACCTGAACCCGCAGCTCCCAAAGGGCCCTAAACCTCAACTCCTCCCAGGACCTGACTCTCCCAAACCCCCCTTAGAACCCTAAACCCTAAATTTTAGGGTTTAGGGCTCTTCAAGAACCCAGATCCCGAAACCCCAAGCTCTGACTCCCGAAACCCCGAATCAAATCTTAAGTCTAAGGGGCGTTGAGGATGTAGGTGTTCGGTTCCAAGGTCAGACGCTACACCCGAAACCCTAAACTCCAAACCCCAGAGCCCTACACCCCTCCACGAAGCCCTCGACCATCCCTAAACCCTAAACCCTGAACCCGAAACCCTAAACCCGAAACCGAAATCCTCAACCCTAAACCCGAAACCCTCCACCCTAAACCCGAACCCTAAACCCGAAGGCCTAAATCCTCAACTGCAGCAAGCTGCAAGTCCGGCGCATTCGTGACAACCTGACAGCAGCCCTAAGGTTGACCTGGACCCGAAAGAACCTACCCCTTTTAAGGACTTCTATAGAAAACTCATAATAAAGATCCCTAAGATGGTAGGTTTTTATCGGGTTAAGGCTTAGGGTTTTGGGGGTTTAGGGTTTGGGGTCTAGGGTTTAACTAAACGTCTACACGTTGCAGTCGCACAAAACCCCTGCAATGCTCGTAGATGAGATGGAGGGCGTCAGGACTTAGGTCGAAAGCTTAAGGATTTCAACTCTAAAGTTTACCTTTACCCCAAATAACCTACCTTTTTAGGGTTCCTTGTTATGAATTCTTGATATGAGTCCTTAAAAAGTTAGGCTCTTTGAGGTCTAGGTAGGGTTTAGGGTTTAAGGTTTAGGGTCTAGAGGGTGACTGAAGGGAACCCCCTCAAGGCCTCAGCCACAGTCTCAGCTCTCCAAGTTTCGGGGCTGATGACTTCAGGGCTACGCGGGCACGTAGCATTGGTTCTGAAGACAACCCGGACACAGCACCCATCCGAAAGAAGACTACTCACAACAGAACCCGTGCTTGCCTGCAGACGTTGCCAATAGCCGAAGTCCTATAAAATCCCGAAACCCTAAACCGTAGAAGGCCCACCCCTAAACCATGAGCCCTCAGACCATGAGCCCTAAACCCAAAACCCGTTAAAGTAGAAGCCAGAAAGTTGGATCAGCATTCGGGTTTAAGTTTAAGGGTTTAGTGTTTAGGAGTTAAGTTTGGGGCTTTGGGTCCAGGTGTTATTATCCTGATGGCCCTAAGGCAAGCTATTCAGGGAATCCCAGCACGAATCAACTTTCTGGGTGCACTGCAGGCCCTCCGACCCTACCTGAATGATCAGGGGACATGGCTATCAAACATAAAACCCTTGCGTGACATTAGAAAACCCCGCAAGGACCCTTACACAACTCGAAAACTACAGAATGCACGCACACACAATCACACACTCACACACCCACCCACCCACGAACCCATGCACCTCCCCCCACACACACACACACATGCATGCACACGCACACAAAGGCACATTCTCCACTCCCCCCCCTCCCAAAAAAAAAAACACACCAAGCGCCGCACATCCCGCGGGCAGGTCCCGATTGTGGCCGACCGTGGCTCCCCGTACCTGGGACCCAGAGAGCCTAATTCATTCCACAACAGAGTTAAGGTTAGAAGTTTGGGGCCTAGGGATTCGGGAAGATGGATTTGGGATTGGGGTTTAGGCTTTAGGGTCAGGTGCAGGGCACTGAATAAATAAGATTGCATTTTCGGAGCGTGGGAAGGACTGGGGACTGTGAGCGGATCTGAATGCTCGCTTACGGGATGCCCGGAGCCCCTATGTAAGTAAGGACGTATTCCTCAACATGTTTTTCACAAGGATCCTACTATTCAGAGTCTCTCTTGAGAGCCTGGGTGTTCAGAGTTCAGACAGCTTGAGGGCCTATCCACGCCTTTCAGCAGCTGTACTGTTGCATGTCTTTCACCTCTTCTCTCCCATTCTCGCTTAGAGGCGCAGGCCGCATGAGACAGCTCCCCGGCGCATTTCCCTTTAAGGGTTCCTTCAAGGATACCTCTAAAGGGATCCTTTCAACTGGATCCTAAGACCCCTTAAATAACTACCGGCATCCCGATCTCTCTCTTCTAGCTTGCCGTGGTGCGAGGGGCACATTGGTGAGTTGAGGAATAGACCATAAAATATAGGGGGCTTAATCGCGATATATTCTGATTTAAGTATATTTCTCAATTGGACCTAATATTAATTATATTAAGATTTTGATGCATTTTGATTTAAGGTCTGTTCCTTAATTGGCCTTAACACTATGACGCAGTATGATTTACAATATATAATATAAAAAAATCCTGAGGTCCTTCGGTACTTGGTATTGGGCTCACTGGGGATCGGCACCCCGTACAATCTAGATCCGCCGTCTTCTCGATACGCGGCGTGAATGCTTCCTTGCACCGCGCCACACACCTTTTTCGGGTTCCTTATTTTGAGTTCCTTGTATACGTCGTTAGGAAGGTAGGTTATCTAGGGTGCAGGTAG
>CAJNJA010015044.1:0-11937 GCA_905231915.1 Symbiodinium necroappetens | reverse complement strand
ATTATGTTATGTTATATTATATTGTATTAAATTATATTACAATACATTATATTTTATTATATTATACTATATTATATTATATTATATTATATTATATTATATTATATTATATTATATTATATTATATTATATTATATTACATTGTAGTACATTACAATATATTCTCTTACATTATATTATATGATAGTAACCACCCCAAACCAGAAATCCTAAACCAAAATGACTGGGCTTCAGACGTTAGGCTCCAGGCTTTGCTTAGGGTTTCGGGCCGGGGGTTTGGATTGTGGACTGTTTAGCCACGGAGCGCCTGCCTGGAGCTACCGCAGGGCCTCTAGGAAGTCTAGGGCTTGGCAACTCTGCTCGTAGTACGGTTCGAATACCCCTGAGCGGCTGTGAAAGCTTAGGTTTTGCGTCTGGTTTCCGGAGATCTTCTGCGAGAATTGGATTGATGGTCCGGACAAAGTCAGCACACTCCTATCTGATCTCAGCAAGTGATCCTCTTAGTCACAACTTTAACATCAGCAAACCCTGAAGCGGCCAGGATACTCTGGCATGTGCACACCTTGCCCTCCCGACGGCGCGCTGGGGAAGAGCCTTCCAAAGCTGAGCAGTTTCAACTCTCAGGGTACGGAGCAGCAGAACACGTCAAACTGCAGAGGCTCCAAGAGAACCGTCCCTGGTTGCTTTGCTTTTTTGTTAGACGTGTGGAGCACCATCACGGGTTTCGACTCGCATGCTCGCTCAAGGCAGGCAAGGCTTCCAGCACGAGTTTAAGGCTGTGGATTCAGAGGGTCATAAGATTTACGTAGCTTTGAGGGCTCTACCTACAAGCTGTTGAGGGCCAGTCTTCGCTCTGGAACCTGAATCTCTCGCTAGAGCCCACGGATATGATAGGGCCAGGGCTTCTTAAATTAGGGGTTCCAAATCAGGGCCACATAGAATCCCAATATGCAGGCTCGAGTACATTTGCTATATCTGGCGCTCCCACGTCCCAACACCCGAAACCACGCACCGCAACATCGGGCTCAGAGTGTAGAGTCCGGGAGGAGCCTTGCTTTGCCTGCCTCTTCTAAGATGTCGCCCAGCCTGCACATGGGAAGTTCTGTAAATTAGAGTCTCTTTTCGGGTTCTTTTCATAAGGGTGCTGGACCATTTTTGGGGGTACCGAAAAAGGGACCCTAATTTGGAGATCTGCCCACCTGGATCAGAAAGGATCCCTTTTCGAAACAGTCTGGGAGGAGGCTCTTGGTGCCCCCAGCGATTAGGTCCTAATGCGTTGCAGGATATCATGTAAGTGTCAGGTATCAGCCTTCCGGTGCTGAACAGGGTGGCTGCTGCGCACCTACTAGGGCATACTGGGGTCCGTACTATGTAGGGAGTGATGGGAAACATTGCGCAAATATTCATTTTTTGGCATCTGGGCTACTGAGAGTTTGCATAAGAGCCGGATCGGTGAACTTAGTGAATGCCCCGCCGCTGTTGTAGTGCCCGTTCTTGCCATAATGCTGACGCAATCATCCAACCTCACACGCCTGTACAGAATGATGGCAGGACGTGTGAAATGCAATCTGAAAGACTACCTTCATGCCCAAACCTTAACGATGCAGGCCGAATCCAATCCGAAATCGTGCAGAAGAACAACGTATAGTCTCGATTGGAGCTCCTTTTTCGCGACCGACTCTATGATTCATGATTACGATCCTGTAATGAGAAGGAGTGTAACCCAAAACGCAACGACAAATGGAGACTATCACAGCAACCTTCTGCTAGCAGCCCGTATGACCCCTCTAGTAGCCCCAAACCGAAAACCGCACAGCAAGCCCCTGGAACCCTTACAGAACTAGCAGTAATTAACCTTATAGCCTTATAAATCGAACCCTGTAAACCCCCCCCTGACCCCTTATAAGATCTTGTACATACCCTATGTATACCCTTCTAGTCTCCCTTATAGAAACCCTCTCAACCCCTGTAGAAACCCTAAAGGCAGCAAACAATCCTCAGTGCTCCGTCGGCTGGCATCGGCTCAGCGGGCTTCGCATTCGGATGAAACCTGCAGTTCTTGGGAGGTTGGGGGTTTAAAGTCCAGGGTGTAGCGGTTCTGGGGTGTGGGGCTTATAATGGTTTAGCACGGATGTAAAGATTGAAGTGTAAGGTTTGCGAGTTTGAAGGATTTATGGCGGTATGAATTAAGCTAAGTGTAGGGGTTTACTGTTGTCACTGGAACTTGGAGCTGTTTTGGGGTAGGGTTTAGGCCTAGGCTGCTCAGTAGCTGTAAATGGAAGGACAGCGTTGCTACCACTCCGGGGTGTGCACCCGGTTAGGGTGGCTTATGGCTGTTGTCTGCAATGCCTGCTAATGTCTGCTCTGATTTCGTCAGTTGCAAGAAAAAACAGAGACACTCACAACAACGCGGAAGCCGGCTCGGGGGGTTTAGGCTCTGGGAGTCCAGGGTGGCCGAACTGCTCGTTTTTTTGTCCGACCCTTTCACACCCTTTGCAGCCAACCTTTGGCAATTCTTGGTCCCCAACCCTAAATGCGCACCTCCCAAACCCGAATCCTGTAGCCCAACACTACCAGCACCCAAAACCCACAAACATACACAGCTCTAGCATAACCCCCCACGCCCGAACACCCGCATGGAAACTCCAAAATTGGTCCCTTTAGCAGCAGGCTTCTCTCGCCCGGAACTGCCGTCGCCGTGAGTACAACTGGTCCCTAAACACTGAACCCTAAACCCCATCCAAACTCTACTGTTGGCCCCTACCTAAACCCTAAACTTTTGAAAAGCTACTGCCATTGGTCCCCTATCCAAACTCTGTTGTTGGTACCGCGTGGCTTGTAGGTTACTGGCAAGGCGGCAGCCCCCAAGGACTCCGAAGAGGGCGCTCCGATCTCGCAGGTGTAGGCATTTTTGCGGCTCTTGCACTTGAAGGGTTCAGGCAAGGTGCATTTATAGTTTACGATTTAGGGTTTAGTGCAGACGAACAGGTTTAGGCTTTAGGCCTTAGGGTCGTCTTGCATCCCGCCTAGCTAGGACGAGCCTACCTGCGATGGTGTTCGGGTTTTGCGGGGAGCTGGGTTTCGGCCAATCAAAAACTGAGGGATCCTGTTACTATTTTAGACCAGAGTCCAGAGCATAGACCCTAAATGGCACAATCCTCAATGTAAGGACCCAGTCCGGGATCCGTAATTTTACAGCATGACATAATAAAGGAGTGGATGGCTTCACAACTGTAAACGATTTAATAAAATGAACCCGGATACAGAAGCACGTAGGAGCAGTCTTAGTCATCGTCGTAGCAGCACGAGGGACAGCAGCATCAGTAGCAGCATCACCAGCAATGACGACGACCGCGCCCACAAGAAGAATAATGAGCAGAAGACTATGAAGAATAACAATGGAAAGACCAAGAAGAAGAAGAACGGATTGTAACAATGGAAAAATAAGGTACCACACGGGCCAAAGGGCTCCAGTCGGAACTTTCAAGGTGATCAGGAAAGGGCTTGCAGGTGGCTCTGCATCATGAAGTCTGAAGACCCCCCCCCCCCACCGATTTCAGGTTAATTATGGTGTGGAGTATAGGTCTGGGATTATGGGTTTATCAGCAGTATGGGGTGTTTGGGCTTGGGGATTGATGGTTTCGGGGCTGATGTGCTCGGACTAAGCTCTAGACTTTAGACCCTTGTTAGACAGCCTTGATTGGAGCTCGCCCGGCCAAGTTCGCCCGCAGTAGAGTCCTAAACCTAAACCCAAAACCCTAAAACCCTAAACCCTAAAACCCTGACCCCTAAATGCTACTCAGACTGGCACAAATCAGAATGCAGGGCTCAGGGCTCCAGGTTCCTGACAGTTCTTGTGGTTCCAGGAAGACTACACAATGCTACTATGAACATCTAGCGTTTCTGTATGGTGGATTTCTATCTGTGGCACTAGACAGGGGCAGAGGAAGCTCGTCGAAACGAACAAAGACGGCTCCACAAGTGAAGGCAACTTGCAAGTTAACAGCCACCGCGCAGCCCACGCCACATGACACCACAATAACCTGGCTAGCATCCCTTTACAGACTCTCCCGGATCTTCAGTCTTGGGTCTTGATTATGGAAGCACTCAACTGCCCACATATCAAACCAGCCTTTACTGAGCCCTAAGTCCCACACCCCATGCCAAGCCCTAAACCCTAAATCTTGAGAAACCATATATAATACCCCAAGCTTTATACCTCAGCATCGGGCCTCGTACCATCGACCGCTTGGCAGCTCAAGTCCACCTATGCTCCGACTTCGGTTGCGGAATGCCCTCAGAATCCGGTCTGGGGTTTGGGGTAAGTTGTCGGCTCAGTAAGGGGTATACCGATATAGTATAGTCTAGTATGGTATGGTTTAAACGTTTGTATTGTATAGTATAGTATAGTATAGTAGAATAGAATATAGCATAGCATGGTATAGATAGCAACAACTGCCAGATCCTGAAAACCGAACCCAGAAGCTAAACTGCTAAATCCTGTTGACATATCGTAAAGTCATGAGGCAAGAGGAAGGGTCTGAACAAGGTGGCGTTCTAGAGACGGTCATGCGGCTTGCCTATGGTTTGAACCAGGGCACAGGTTTCGGTTCTTTCGCTTCTCCGGGTCATCGTCCCCAGTTTCCAGAATTACCAACCCCGGACCCCTAAACCCTAACCCAACTGCAGGACCTTGAACGATCCCAGACCAACTCCGTACGACAGTATGCTGCAAGGGGTCTTACCTTTACAAGTCTCCACGACCGTACGCTTGCTAAAGCCACGTGTGGAGCCCTGACCTCTACGGAGGCTAATGGATGGTATAAGAAGCTTTCAGGCTTCAGGTTCAAGCTTCAAGGGGTCTAGTTTGGCATCAGGGTTTAGGCTGCCCCGGGGCGGTACAGCTAAGTGCCCTTCTGCCGATGACAAGCTGGCGGTCATCTTCGTTTGACCCTTTCTACAATCCGAATGACGGGAAGAGGATGCAACGAAAACCTTGGACCTTGGCCATTGCTTCAGATTCAACATAAGATGGATCCAGCATGGCCATCCTGGTCAGAACTCAGGAATCAGACTAGACGAGACCCGAAGCTCTGCACGCATCCAATCCATCGATGTTCTTATAAACCTGGAAAACATGTGCTGAAAATCACCGAGCCCAATACCTTTCTTCTACACCCCAGTGCCAGGGCGCGCTGGATGGCTCGTTGCAAGGGGCGGTCCTTCAGCACCTCGTTGTGGCATTGAGGCTACTGGTTGAGCGTTCGTGGCCATGCGTTCCGCGTAATGCATCCGGATCTGTGCTGTATCAAGGCCGTCGGACTATAGTCCAGCATGCGAAATGGAGTGCGAACCCACACACGATCACCCACAACACGCTCATGCAGATAAATAGGTACCTGTGAAAGATACATGTGCATGTATGTCCGTTTTCATGTATGTATGTATGTATGCATGCATGAATGCATGCATGCATGTGTGTATGTGTGTGTCTGCATGTAGGTTTATGTATGTCGTTCTCTCGCTCTCGCTCTCTCTCTCTAGCTCTACCCGGAAGTCCCGAGTGACACTTGTTCGTGTGCAAACGAGAAGGCAGCAAATCTGGAATAGTCTGGTCTGTCCTAGTCCTAGTTGCTGACGGGCTTGCAAGACCTGCGAACCTATAGCAAGCTGCGCGAGGCAGTGGATCAAGACGCTGCTTACAGTACTCGTCTTAGCGAGTTGCAAGAACAAGCACCTAAGTTCACAGCTTGACTGCTAAACCTCTCAGCTCGAAAGGAGATTAGCCTGCAAGAACCCCAGCCTCGAGCAAGAGGTCCTTGCATCGAGTACCCTCCAGAAGGGTGCCTGGGCTGCCAGGCTTCTGATGCAGATTGGTGCAACGTAGAAGTCTGCCGTGCAATTAGCCCAGCCTTCTGGTGCGGCATGTCTTGCCCAGAACTTGGCGGTTTTCGGGCTACACACAAAATTGCTTCGCTGCGTCTCCCTCTTGCATTGCCTTGAGACCCCAGCCTTAAACCCTACATACCCTGAACCCAACCAAGCCCTGGGGCAGGTCTGACAACCTTGGGCAGAGAGGCTTCGGAAGAGTTCTTGCCCGGGTGCGGCTGTTCAGATCCCCTTGCAGGAAAAGAATAGTGTTGCCTGGCTGAGGGAGGCGGAGTGACTGAGCAGGTCCTCCCAATCTGCTGTGTTTACAGGGCTCTTCCCACCCGCTGATTTTCAGGGCTTAAGGTTGAGGGTTTGGGGAATATGGGGAATCATGTCCCTGGGCAACTCTCGCGGAGTTTGTCTTGCTCAAATTTGAGGATCAAAAAGTGGCTACAAAAAGAGCTAGGCTTGTTACGTGGAATACCTATAGGCGGCTGCCCGACTTCCATCTTCAACAAGCGGTCAATGTCATCGTAATGAATGTCCTCCATGATCATCACAACCATGCTCGGACCCAATTTGTAGGAAGGCTAGGCTGGCGTAGGGACAGAAGCGATCCAGGATCGTTGCAGGACAGAAGACAAACTCAACGTTCAGCCTCTCAGTGGGGAAACGCCAAGAAGGTTTGGTGGGGTGGAATATGCCACGACCAGCTGCCAACCAAACACATGCACCCGAGAAGTGATCTCAAATTGTCCTTCATGATCAACCTTGCCGTAACCCTGGCCCTCTCGCCGTCTATGCTCATTGACGCAGCTGCTGTGCGGAGGACACTTCGCCTGAGAGGCTCCCGTATGCGTCGTGTATGTATGTATGCATGCACGCATGCATCTAGTATGTATATGTCATAGGACTACTTGAGACAAAACCGACTATAATATACGCATCGTCGTATGCATGTATATGTATATATATATATACATATACATATATATATATACACATACGCACACACAGAGAGAGAGAGAGAGAGAGAGACAAACAAACAAACAAACACACACACACACAAACACACACGTACTTACGCATGCCTCGTTTGACAGATCGACCCGGCTGAAGAAAGTTCTTACCGAGCATGGCAGGCCTCTGGGCCCAATGAAGGCAGAGCAAAATGCAATTCATGGCAACAAGCTGGGTAGTGTGGGTGTTGAAGCGCTTAGATTCTCCAAAATCGTACAAACCTTAAACCAGAACCCGAGACCCCAACCCCAAAATACCTCACCCGAAAGCCTCTGCGAGAACTCTGAGCGATGATCTCCGAAGATGCGGTTTCTGCAGGGTCGTGAATACATAAGGGAGTAGAAGGGAAGCTGGGGGAGGGCGCTCCCTTAGAAGACGTAAACACAAGTTGTGTCTGAAAGCAAAACCCTAGATCCTGAATCCTCAACTCTAAGGCCAAAGACACTGAGCAAAGTGAACAACTCGAAGCTTCCCAAGGCAGAAATCGAATCCTGACTGACCAGATGAGTAGCCTTAGTAAGATCCGAAATCACTGCGGCTTGGCCACAGGCCACTGGCAAATAGCCGCTTCGCCGACTGGCCCAGTCAAAGGTCTGTTGAATAGGCAGCTTGATGTAATAACAACGCTAATATTCCTAATCGGCTAGTACTACTACTACTGCTGCTGCTGCTGCTGCTGCTACTGCTACTGCTTCTTCTTCTTCTACTACTACTACTACTACTACTAGTGTTTTGCGTGGGACCTCGGCCTCACGAAGCCAGGGCAAATGCCCGTTCCCTCGAGATCCAAATGCATGCCACGGTCATCATATCTTAATAGATACAACATGTTATAGTCTATTTTTGTATGTTATAGTAATTTATCTTATAGTCTGTTATGGTACATTCTATATTTTAAAACCAACCCATCAAGCAGGCTAAACAGTGATAACATGCCAGGGCAATAACGGGTAGCAGTGGCGGCACAACCATCGGACCAACTGACTTTAGATCTCAATGCAAATCTTTACTTGCACGAAACTGCCCACTTCACTCTCATGGTGTGGCCAAACATTCCTTTTGGACGGCCACGGCCTCCAGGGTGGAGCTCTGCGCCTTCCTCGGCTTCCCAATGCGCACATAGATGTATGTATATATATATATATACAGAGATAAAGAGAGAGATCTGAGAAGTGAAATCAGGGTTGTGTAGAAGAGGGTCTAAGCCACAACAGGCACCGCAAGCGACAGCTGACTTGCGTCTGCTTAAGAGAGCACAAAGCCAGCATCAGAGTCTGGCGTGCAAGACTGATCCAAACGAAGTTCCTACACCAAGTAAGGTCTAGGAAGCTTGAACAAAAAGCAAGTTCCTGCTCGAATGCCTTTGCCTCAATTTATTCAACTTGTTTTTCTCAGGCAGCGGGCCGAGCCTGTTGTGCGATCATTATTTATTTACAGCAGGAAGGGCCCTGCGTGGCAGCCCTGGCCCTGACGTCACCGCCTTAATGGTGTATTGCCGTCTGACGGTGTTACTACGGCCAGATTAATAGTTTTGGCTTCGATCTCCGTTGTGGCAGCGTAAGAAAAATTTCAACTCGAGCAAGACCACGCTATCTAAATGTCTACGACCTGAGGGTAACCCACAGAAAAGCAGCCAGACCCAAAACCTTGAAGCCTGAATCCTGGATCGCGTATGACATGTGCAGCCGAGCCTTATACAATCCATGAGAAGTAGTAGGAATACCGGATGTTCTCCCGCTTATGTAGACTCTTCGGCAAGCGTTGAACAAGGGGACATTTAAGTTCAGCCCCCACTATTCCGTTTCTTGCAACCTCCATGTACAACAGCTCCATGTCGTTGGAGTTCCCGTCAGCGGATGCCGAGGGTAAGGGCAGTTCATGCAGTGTTGCGGCACTGATGGGGACAGCACGCTTTCCACAAGGCCTTGACTTGTGCAGCACTTTCGCACTCGCTGCAACATGCTCCAAGTGCTGGCATGCGAGGCATCCAGGCTGTACAAAACCTGCTTGGGCATGTGCCCTCCGAGACCAGGGCCACAAGCTGCTGCCTCTATAGCTCTAGCACGTCCCCGACCCCCAATCAAGCGTGAGACAAGATTAACTCTGAAACACGAGAGCCCGCAAGGAGTTGCGCATCTTTCAGGCTTGCTCCTCGGTCCCTCTCTTGCTGTACAATGGTCTGAGAGTCCCGTTCCTCTTGGTACTCACATGCCCTAGACCACATCATCCTACCTTGCGACCTTTTGCAGCAAATCCATTCTACTCATAATATCATAAACTCATATTATGGAAACAAAGTTTTTTCTGATGGGTCTCTACATCCGCTGAACTGCCAGAGTGAACAAAGACAGGAACACAACAAAGACATATGTTTTCTTATCGTTCTGGATCGAACTCCCCATATCCCTCCAGCGTAAACTATCCCTACTTGGCAGTGGGCTCAGACTTCTTAGCCTTCACGCCGAAGGCATCTTCAAACCAGTAGGCAAAGGCGCTCACAAAAAGCGTGGTGCCGATGCCCGAGACGAGGCCTCCATAGGTGACCATTCCACCGGCAAAGCCGCTCCTGGAGTCGATTTTTAGTTGTTTTTTTTTAGGGTCTCAAGTGGGGTTGAAGATGCAAGACTTTGGGTTGTTGGGTCTAGGATGTTGGGTTTTAGGGTTTGTGTGGGATTTAGGGGGCTTTAGGCACCCGCGGTCGCAACGCGGAGCTCGAGGCGAGGCTGCTCGATTTGTCCGACGATCTAATCAAAATCAATGCGACGCATGCTAAACTCAACTCTAGTTCATCACATGCCCGGTCCAAGTAATCTCTTGTAGCATTCCAAACCTGCACTTGCCGAGTTTCTGTTCCAAACCTAAACCTGAACACCAAGGACCGCTAAAACACTAAGTCACTAGCTAAAAGCATGCAGATTCAAAGAGATGGCAGTTGCACAAATAATACCTTGATTGGCTTACTATCAGCGTCCCTGACCCAACGAGCTACGTATTTGCGTGTCTCCGGAAGAGCTTCCGCAAAGCCACGCTGAGGCCCATCATGCCCAGCATCAAAGGGTAGAACCTTTGCTCTATGGCATGGGTTTAGGGTTTATGACACTCACACTCGGACAAGCCTGGCAAGGTCTGTAGCGATACTGGTTCAACGAGTCGTTAACGTTTAGGGCTTAGGGTTTAAAAGGGGTTTAGGGTTGAGGGGGTATCGAGGCCTTCCACACAGGTTTGTGAGGAGGGTCCTAGAAGTCTCTAGCCCCACATTGCAGGATAGGCCTCCAGCAGTTCAAGCAAATCGGAAAAGCTCCCTGGCGTGCCTCACGCCGGGCTGGTACTAAACTAGCAGTACATGTTACCAACTTTCCATGTGAACCCAGAAGAAGACCCAACTGCAAAACTCGGAAACGAAGTTTGCACTGCAACGCTGCCAGGCCCATCCCCTGAAGGCTTGGGCACCCCTCATAAAATCTGAACACTCAGCCTGCCTTACTCGAGAGCAAGCCAGCTATCTAATCAAGGTGAAAAACCAAACACACACACATACACATATAAATAAATAAATAAATAAAAAAAATATATATATATATATGTATGTCATTAATCCAGAAAATGTTATATATGTATATATACACACACGTGAAGTAATTCGCGCAGACAAGGCAAGCACACGTGGACACACGCTCTGTTGTCAACCCGCCCTGTTTCTGCACAAACCATGCCCTCCCACCCGGGCACCCATGGCGCATGTTTTGAAGCCCTATGCTGTGAGCAAGTATACAAAGGCACCAACAAAACAGAAGAGGGTGTATTGCATGGCATGTCAAACTCACGTAAAGACAAATTCTTGACTGAGGCGACCTGTTCACCTTTTCTGCGTGTCGGTTCAAGTGTGCATATGTTTGTAGACACATAGTGCACCCGGTGCAGAAACTAATCTTAGAGGCTTGAATCACACTGCAACTCCCCGAAGCTCTGAACCCGAAACACAGAACCCTTAAACTTTAGCCCCTGAACCTCCCGAGGGCACCAAGATGCCAAGACTGGTTCCTCGACACGATTGAGCTGTAGTACACTGCGCCTGTGACTATTTGACCTACAACCCGGTGAAGACGCAAATAGAATCTACAGCACCCGAAGGATCTCTCTGCCGAGGTACTTCAGAGAGAATATCTGCCAGGGCTTCGGGTCCTGGAGGGATTCGATCCTCCGGATATTCTTGATGGCCACCTGGGGGCTCATGTACCTGTTCCTTCAAGCTAGGATTGCGATA
Source organism: Symbiodinium necroappetens (assembly GCA_905231915.1). Classification (NCBI taxonomy): domain Eukaryota; class Dinophyceae; order Suessiales; family Symbiodiniaceae; genus Symbiodinium; species Symbiodinium necroappetens. Next base: position 782 of record CAJNJA010015044.1, on the reverse strand, counting down.
CGACTCCTACTACCTAGGATCCGTCATAGCGTACCTTACTTTTGCAGCTCCTATGTAGGGTTTGTTTTGCTATCTCATAACCTTAAAGTTTCATATGCGCTTTGTGCAGAGACGAGCTCGGTCTGAAGCAAAGTGCAAGTCAGGCAGCAACGGATGTGTGTTGTGAAGGGCTGCCTCTAGAGGGCATCACGGCAAAGGAGGATTCTGGAATCTGCTGCAGCTGGCTGGCAGCTGGGGCTGTTTTGCATTAACACGGTTTCCCTACAAGGCTTCTTTAAACATCTTCTACAACTAGCAGGACCTGACGATATATAGAAGGCCCCCGTCATTCTGGCTCATAATTGCACCATACATCAAGCCAACCCTTAAATTGCCGTCCCTTTCGCCAGCTTTAGAGAATCGACTCTTGAGGGCTGCAAATCCGAGGCCTTTGCCCGCATGATGCTGGCGAAGTACTTGATTGACCCTAAACCCCAAGCCCCTCCAAAACTAAAGTTACCCTTATAAATTCTATTCGCAAGCATAGAAATTAGCTCTTATGACCCCAGGCCCTGCAGCAAAGAACACTCGGGCCCGAAGATTCTGGAATGCTTATACAAGCTTGCGACTTTGCACGACAGCTGTTCCTGCCTTCGAAAGGACAAAACGCCCTTTTGCCAGGCCCAGCAGCAGCCCTAGCACCACAGATGTCGTAACCGCGCGCGACGATGCGCCGTCGATATTCCTGCCATCCAACGGTCCGGCGTGTTACGTGTATGTTGTTGTTGTTGTTTTTTTTTTTT
>CAJNJA010015043.1:1289-11937 GCA_905231915.1 Symbiodinium necroappetens | reverse complement strand
GAGGCAGGGAGAGGGAGGGAGGGAGGGAGGGAGGGAGAGGGAGGGAGGGAGGGAAGAGGTTTAGGGGTTTTGGGAAGCTGTTCGGCCGTTCTCCTCAATCCGCCGGTGAAGCAGCTTGGCCGTGGTATCCTGTTGTTCTCCTGCTGGTCCTCGTGTCGACTGGTGCTGTCCTGGTGGTCTCGTGGTCCTGGTCCTCGCAGTCGTAGTGGTCGTGATGGTGTGGTCATGGTGGTCGTTGTTGCTTTGGTCGTCGTGATCTACATGGTCGTCGTGGTGCTCTATCACTCTTGGCATATTCAGTTGAAGGCTGCAGCCATGCAGCCAGCGCTGCAGAGAATGCCCGAGATAGACGGTTTAGTAAGTTTAGTATGTAGTCTCAGGTTCTGGTGTTTCAACTGTCTGATGAAAGGGGTGAGCTGTGATCCAGTTGAGAGATGTCCCAAAGTCATGAGACATGAACCGCCGATGCGTGTAGAGGACCCTCTACCTTCATGCTTAGCAATGTGGAACGGTGACATTGCAGAGAAAACCCTACACTGCAAAACCCACGAGACGCAAGCCAACCATGCCCCTTGGGGCCAATCCCTAAACCGACCATGAGCTGCCGAAGCTGTAGATACATGCTTGATTTAATCGCACACCTGGCCCGACGCAACTCGGCACAAGCAATACCCCTTGCGAAATGCAAGTCTTAAAGCATGAGCAGCGCTGACCTTTTTTGGTCTCACCCCTTCCACTGGGGACGCGGCTTATCTCACGTCGCGCTTTAACCTTTTCGAGGTACTAGAATCCGTATATAATCCCACAGACTAACCTTTAGTACCCCTAGGATACTGGACAAGCAAGGATAGCATACCCCTGGAACAGGGACTTCAAGTACTATTGGTTGCAGTTCCTGTAGGGGCACCTATCGATACAGACTATTTTAAGGGCCCTAAACCACAACCCAGGTAACCCTACACCCTAAACCCTAAAGCGGTACCAAAGTCTACGCTTGTGGGCATAGATCCTTAGCCATGTGAGAGGGAAAAAACCCTAAACCCTTATCCCCTAAACCCTCAACCGCAGCCTCCCATGCAGAAACTGGGTCGAGTTTGTCCCCAGGCGATCGAAACCGCCGATGATGGCATCTTCGAGGAGCTAGGCGGTGTAGTGTCTAGTGGGTTTGGGAGTTGGGGTTCAAAAGTTTAGAGTTTGGGAGTTGGGGTTAAAATTTTTGGGAGGAGTGGGGGTTTCAAAGTTTAGGGTTTGGAACTTAGGGGTTTGGGGGTTACGATATTCCAGTGCACAGCAGTACGAACGGAAGGTGGAAGGGGCGGCCGGCAAGACTGTTCCATGGAGAAGCAAGTTGTTCCTGCAAGGGTGGAAGTGGCGATAGTCAAGTTTCCGTCATGGCCCAAACTGACAAGTCATCATAGCAAGCAGAAGTATGCGTCATGAGTAAGCTAACCAATCGGACATCACAGCTGTGCTGCTTGTGATTCCAGTCGCGACGGCTATTGCGATCACTTCACGCTTCCATCACTGTCGGAATGGTCATGCGACAGCTGCAGGTCAAGTTTGTGGTCACTACTTGTTGCGACAGCTATCAACCGCGAGTACCATCAATGTTCGCAGCATGTGCAATTCTACACATATACAGAGGCATACATGTATACTCATGCATGTACGTACATGTACTATATTACAAAGTGCTTGTGATTGTCACTGTCTTTCAAGCTCATAAGAACTGTGCCTGCGTGCTGCATTACACTGTTTCAGTCGGATGACTTCTCCTACAGGGCTCCAGCTTCTTAGAAAAATAGGTTACTTGGGGTACACAATATGGATAGTAACCTGCTATTTAGGTAAGTGGAGCCCTAGGGCTAACGAGGCCCAAGGCCCCCACAACTCCGAAGCCACATGTCCCAAATCGTTCGAAACCCCTTCTCTACAGGCTGGCGGCCCATTGTGAACGTCTGGAGCAGCCCCGAAGAAGCCACGCCCCCAGCGGTAGCCATTCCGACTTTACGGATTGACATTTCGAGTTCAGGATTTTGGGATGTTGTTTCGAGTAGCCGCAGTCGACTTTGGGGCTTATAGGGGTCGTTGCGGCTAGTGTCATTGTTGGGTGGTGGTTGACGCAGCAACTTCCCTCGATCTCACTTTGGCGAGCTCGCACACGGTCCGGTAGGCTTCTGCTCATAGTTTATCTGTGTTCCGGGTACCAACAACAGGGATGCTCGATGCTAGGGTTGACCTGCTGGCATTCCCACATTCAGCCGTTCTTCTGGAAATTACACAGACTCAGAATCAGAACAAGCCTGTAGACAATCGACCACCAACTATCAAGCAGGCTCCAACGTGCGACTCTGAACAAACTCCTAGCAAATCATGCGCTGACAATCAGGACAAAACGGAGCTCACAAAAAACATAGTCCCAAGACAGACCACTCGACCTGATCTCTGAACCTTCAGAAGTGGGATTACAGCCGCCTTGTCGGGTTCAAGCTGGCTGCGTTTGCTGGTGCCGTAGGGCCCTAGGGAGTGACGATTTCTGGTTTTGCTGGGTGCGGAGTTTGTACCTTAAGTCCTTGTACGGTCTAGGGTTGCGAAGGCCTAGTGGCTCCCCAGCTCGGGTTACCAGGTAAGAGTGTTATGTCGTAATCATGATCGTCAGCATTGGTGACTTTACAGCAAACACTGCAGATTAGGTCGTCATTTACAGTGAACACTCATTGAGACCAATTCCAGCTTTCATTGACTCCAACCCTAAACAACCCTGTGTCACAATCCTTCTGTTCCGGCCTCTGCTTGAAAGTTAAGTAACCCCTACACACCCGCATCTCCTAAACTCTACGCCCCAATGCCCAAACCCAAGAGCCGCAACCCCTGAACTGAAATCTTAAATCCAGGAGCCCCAAGCTCCGAAAAATGTGTGCTGTTAACTCTAAGCCTTAAAGCCCTAAGCCCAACATCTCACCGTTTGTCAGCCATGGCCGTCGAGGACCTGAGCACGGATTTGCGCGCGCATTTGACCGACACCGTGGGACTAGACTTGAGGCACGACGCACTGTCGGAAAGGGAGGTGCTTTTTGCATCTATTCTGGGACTCATGAGGGCGCAGACCTTGTCCTCAACAGTTTTATGTCCGGTGATCCACCGCTTTCCCGAGCAGCTTTGCGGAAGCTGGTCTGCGACACCAGAAGGCCAGCGTGCAAAAGTATTTTTGGATGCCGGCGGCGATGCTATGGACCAAAATAAGATGTGGCAACTGATGCTATACACCTGGCTTGGGGCTGGAGGCGTCAGTGGGCTTCCGTGGAAGCATATGTTGGCAACCGATGGTCTGACCCACTACGAGCCCAGCTCAGATCAAGCGATGGCAGTGGTCAAGTTCGCAATGCTGTATACACAGTGCTGTGGTAATCACGTTCTGAAGTTCTTTGGAAGTGACGGTCGTGACAAAGGGCTACGGTTTAGTCAAGACAAGTTCTTAATGCTGAAGGCGTGGCATGCTTCGGTTCCAGCCCTGACTGCCGCATTCAACTTCAATACAGCAAGCTTCGTGTCAAAGATGCGTGGCATCGATGGCTTTGGAGAACTGGCCGTTAAAGAAGTCTTGAGTTACCTGGGTGTCTCCGGACATGAACGGTTTCGCACGATGGCGTTTCAATTCATACCCTTCGGTCCAGGGGCGAAGAATGGTGCATCTTTGTTCTTTGGATGCACACGGAAGCTTCTGCAGCTGGCGACAAACTTGCAGCCACACATCCAGGAGTATGTGGCGAAATGCTTTCCGACTGTTGAGCCTGGAGTTACTGTGGTCGATATAGAGATATTTCTTTGCTACGGTTATACATATTGCAAGATGGTACAACAGCTGCGGTCAGGCTCAGGGACTTACAAGGTGCCCGCTGGGTGGAGCCCGAGGGACCACAAGTCCATCACTCCGCGCTTTGATGGCGAACTCACGGCGCGTGAGGGAGTTCCGCACAGACATCTGCAGACACCGTGGCGTTTGGCGTCTTTGTGGGGCTTTCAATCCCTTGCAAAGCACTTCGGGCAGATTTCGGCGAAGCACGCAAAGAAGCGTCCCGCGAAAGCTCTGACAGGGACCTCGTGACCCAGTGCAGGATGCTTGACGGAGCTAGCGGACTGGAGTCTACCCCAGGTGTAAAACGGCTCAAGGTCACTGCGAGAGGTGTGTGTGTGTGTGTGTGCTTGATGCAGCTTGCGTTCCATGGGTTGGAAAGCTTGTGAACCCAACGCCGTAAACCCTAAACCCTACCACCTTGCAGGACCGGCCACGAAAAAAGGGCCGGACGGCCATGAATGGCACCGGCGCGGCCGCGTCCTCAGAGACTTTAGAGAACTTTAGAGTTCAGGCAGTTGAACATGAAGGCTCAAAGAGGTGATCGGGCCGATAGGGGTTCTTTTACAGTGGGTTTAGTAGTTGAAGGAAAGAGATTTGGATTGGTCCACAGTTGTGAACGAGAGCTTTATTTAGAAAGATTTTTAGGGTTTAGGATTCTTGCAGGTTCACGGAGCTTATATCCTTAGGGTTTGATTCAGGGTGTCCGGCGCTTGCCGGGCACTCAGATGGTACCAGTAGGAACAAGTTTGAAAGTTCAAATCGTGAGACTCACACTCGAGGCAAAACCAAGCAAGAGCCGTCTCCGAAGCCTCCAACAGATTGCAGTCGTCCTTAGAAAAGTCAGGGAGCTCGAGAATGTCACGGCAAACTTTGAACCCAAGCTCTGAAACCCAGCAAAACGTCGCCCCTCGAAACACTCCTGCCACCGGGCTGAGTACAGGGCTTAGGCTTGTTACGAGCATTTCGCTGTCGTCGTCGCAATAGCACTCGATTGGTTGCTGGTGCTGATACGGCATGTGCTGGTTTCTACACAGTTTATTTCAACATGAACAACAATATTATACCACGCAGTATTGTTGCATACTGTTGCTCTCCGTTATCACTCGTGTTATTGGGTTGCATTCCAAGGTTGCGTCATTGATGGCATTGGTTGAGCACTTGGGATGCTAGCTGCCAGCCCTGCAGGCCACGACATCCTGGAGCCCCAAATTCTTGCAGCTTTGAAAGAAACCCTATAGAATCCCATCAGAGTCCCTACAGAACGGTTTTTTTAGTCGGAATCACTATAGATTCCGATCAAAACCTGCAGAGAACCCAGCGGGGCAGCCCAAACTTTTTCGACCATATTCCCAAACGGTCCTACGTGTCTAAATGGGGGATACTTGCCCAAGCCATCATTGTCATTGTATTTTCGAAGTTGAAGCCCTCCTTTCTGCAATGTAGGTACCCTAAACCCTAAACCTTACTTGCATATTTGGGAAGCCCCAAGCCCCACACCCTACTTGTAGATACTTAGGACCCTTTTGAGAATTCGAGGCAAGCTCGGCCGCCGCGCCCCGGAATTCCGACCCGAGGCTACGGAGAGATGACAAGGAGCCGGGATTGGGAGTTCGGGGGTGTGGGGTTTGGGCTTCTGGGTTTGGGGATTTACGGTTAGGGACTTTGGGTTTAAGGTTAGAGTTTGCGGGGAGGGGGTTGAATGAACATGAAAAGGATGCCTTTCGGGGGTTGGGTTCATGTAAGATTTTAAGCTTTTGGGGTGGGGGTACAATCTTTTACGGTTTAGACGAGAAGGGTTAGCACAACCTCCAAAACCCTAAAACCAAATTGCATATAGCCTGCTCTCTGGTTGTTGATCTGACTCTAAACCCCGAACCCTTACAGCCTACACCATGAAACCATAAACCGTGCAGGATGTCAACACCTACTACCAAGCCTGGGATCAAGTCAACGTGGACCGGGCAGGGACTCCCGGCGTCACAAGCTTCTGCCCCTGGCGAAACCCAGCAGTCAGCAGCACCCCCTATACATTCGAAAAAGGAGGTTATGGCAGTTGCAGGTATGCAACAGGGATTGACGGTCGAAACCCCGAAGCCTTGGACAACAGGATTCCGGATCCTCAACATGGAACTTATTCCTTGATTTAAGGTTTAGGTTTAGGGATTTTTCAGGGATCCGGGCTACCTAGGTTTTCAATTCCGCTGGGCTTCCTCGGATATTTTATTTAGGATCCATAGCCTACATACTACCAAGTCTTCGCAGCTTTTGGCGTAGTTAGATCCCGCTTAGACCACAAACCAAGAGAGCCCCGAAAACCTGTAGGGAACGAATCTGCCCCAGGGCATGTGAGGGCGTTTCCATTATTTTTACGGTGTATACTTTCCTTCAGCAACGGCTACCCGGCTTTTTATACCTAGATCCTCTATCTACCCTTTATTATGCCCTAAAGAACCTTAATAACTTAAATACCTATAATTTGGAACCAGACCCCTGTTTGACGGTAATTAGCAGGAGGGTTGTAGCACCTTCTAAAGGAGCCGCATACAACCCGAAACCCCAAACCGCTTAAGTCCGAAGCTGTATAATATGAACCCTTATAACCCCTAAACCCCTTACGCCGTAAAGCCTTGTAATGGCCGACTAAGGCGTTGGTGGCGGAAGATGGCATGGACCCAAATGTCAGAATCCAAGCAATGCGGCCGTTCGGGTTTAGGGTAAGCTTAGGGTTGAGGCTTTGAGGTTTGGCGGTTTTCGGCTTGGGTGGTTTGGCGCTTTGGGGTTCGGGCTTGGGAGTTTTAGGGTGATGTTTAGGGTTGCGGTTGCAGAAGTCCTGCAGCAAAAAGGGTTTTGTAATTAGTTCGGGGTTTATGCTTTCCTTTCGGTCTAGGTTTGTTTCGCTTTCTGTTTTACCTTGATAGCCCAGCAACTCAGGATTTCAGCCAGGGTTGCTTAAACATTCGGGGCAGGAGGGTCATTCTGTTTCATGCTTCGGGGTTTGGGACTGTCGGCTCTACCTAAACCCCGAAGTTGCCGAAGAACTTACCTTTTTAGAGGTCTTATGTAAGGAACAGGAACTTAGACCAAGGAGCCTGAAAAACGTAGTTTATTTGGGGTCCAGGCAGGGTTTGGGACTTAATGAAAAGCCACAGGCCACTGGGCCTTGCTGTACACACTGGACTTTGGTCATCCGGCAGTGGTCTTGATGCATTCTACAGAGTTCACCTTCCGTGCTTTTCACGCTTATATCAGCGTCCACGCGGCGGGGACACTGTTCTGGGCTGGCAAAATCGGATCTTGAGTCGCAAGTTGGAGGCGGTGCTTTTGGTGGAAACTGAGGCTTGAGAGCGTAAACCGCAAAACTGAGGGCAGAGCTTGGGCGCTACGCATGCATGCAGGGTTCGGAGATCAAGATTCAGAGCCAAAGAAACCCTAAAGTTCACTAAAGCTTATAAGCCCTAGACCCTGAATGCCCGCTCGGGGCTGCTTCTACGCCCTTTAAACAGACCCTAATAAGCCCGGAAACCTAAACCCTACTAAACGAATGCGTCTGATAACATAACTGCGCCTCCGAATCTAGCTGAAATCCCTCAGGGCTCCTTATTATCAGCATAGTCTAAGATACCCCAGACGCCCCAGAACTATAGCCTAGAGTTTTAGGGTTTTGTAGAATAATTATACCCCAGAACCCTCGGGTCCCTGTAGTCCTAAACCGCCAAGGACCCTGAATCAAATCAAGGGTCATCCCGGGTTCGGCAGGTGGTCCCCGAGAACATCAGGCCACTAGCATGGAGCCCGGATTTAGGTTTAGTGTGTGTCTTAAGAAGGCTCCTCAGCACGTCGCTGTGTTTGGCCGCGGGTTTACAGTGTCAAGGGTCAGTGTCAGATATCAGGTAGTGTTTTGCGTGGTTTAACTCGCAATCGGCTGTCAATTGTATTGAATTTGTAAGCCCTAAACCCTTAACCCAGGTGCTTGAACGGTCCAGAGGTTTAGAAACCTTAGCCCATGGATCCAACCTCTTGCCACATTCGACAGTGACTACATGCATGTAGATTTTGCGCTCATGGCATGTTTGGGGGGTTTCCGAAAATAGGGGACCCTAATAGGATCCCTATGATAAGGACCCCAAAAGAGGGTACCCCTTATGTTCGGAAACCTTTATGCTGCCTCATCAACTCCGTTCTACAGAGGGTACCCCTTATGTTCGGAAACCTTTATGCTGCCTCATCAAACTCCGTTCTACCGCCTCTGACCTCCAGGTGGCAGCCCGAGCCAGAGATCAGAATTACCCCAAGATCTCTAAACAAACTCTCCTTGAAACCGTTCAGAACATGTCTGTAGATATATGATAGTTCATCACATGTGTATGTATCCCCCCACAAACATACTGTTATAGATAGATAGCTAGATAGAGAGATAGATTCCTCAGTGTTCGTCCAGTAATGCTTGACCTTACATAACTTCTACAGTCGTACCACAATAACACGTGAAAGGTCAGCTGTGGTTGGCACAGGAAACCCAGCAGTCAAAAAACGGATCACTGAAACTCCGAATCATATCCTAAATTAGTCATGTCCCTTTTTTGTGTAAGTCCTTTTTTGGGCTCACTGCATATAGATTTCAGATGTTAGGGGTCAAGAAAAGCCCTATACTGGCCCTATACCCGTTTGGGTAGAGCGGTTCGTGCTTGGAATTGTTTCCAAAGCTTCGGGTCGTGAGTGCTTCTAAGGCTGATTTCGGAGACCTGGACCGTCAGCTGGATGTGCGGCGCAGAGCTGTTCCCTAAATGGGTGGGCCCATGTGGGGCCATGTACATTGGTTTGCTAAGCGATGCTTTAAGCGACTTCATGAGGTGGGCTAAGCCTTCGTCAGTTTGGGGGAATCTTAAATTCTTAGGGCCTTTAGTTTGAGATTTCCCGCATTTCTTGGGGCTTCGTCCCTGGATGCTGTGGGCTGCATGTGCTCGATGATTCAGTGGAGTAGGGTTTTGGGGTTTCAGAAGTTTTTAAGGTTCCGGTCGCCTGGCTTGTGGTGTTTTGGGGGTTTAAGTTTAGGGGCTCGGTGATTGGAATGGTGCAGATGGGCCTCATACCAAATCTCAATGGATGTGGACCCATGCCATATACACCTCGAAAAACCCACGCAACCTCATGAATTTTACAGAGTTTTAGTACTTGACAGCTAAATTAAATAGCTTCGATGAACATTCGCCCGACTGACCACACAGAATGCAGGAGCCAACTGTTCAACTGAATCCCTAAACGAAATCCCGAAAACCTGACCAACAAAATGACCTGAATCAACGCCTTCCTAGAGTTCTTCAAGCCCAAACACAATGCGACACCCACCTTCGAGCTGCCATACTTCCCAAGAGCCAGATGGCGTGATACCCATGTGTTGAGGCGCATGCCTGGAAGAATTTGTGTGCATCTTTCCTAGCTTAACTATAAGTGATGTTGGCGGCCTGGGTTCCTTCGATCTTCCAAATCCACTGCAGGTGTCCACGAAGATCTCCAGATTCTCCTGGGCAGCGGCCTTACACCATGCTGAGTTATTTCGTAGTCGCAGCCGCGGTGGTGGTGGTGGTGGTGGTGGTGGTCTTAGCCGTGTTCGCCGTATTCGTGCCAGTAGTCGTAGTAGTGATCGTGACAGTAACCAACGCAGCAGCAGCAATAGCACAAGTCGGAGTCGTCGTAGCAGTAGCAGCAGTAGCATTAGCCGGAATGGGGTTGGGGTAGGAGTAGTAGGAGGGGGAGGAAAGGGGAGGAGCAGTGCTAGTGGAAGTGGTAGTGGCATCTATAGTGGTGGTAGGGGGAAGGAGCAGGTGCAGCAGCGCAGCAGCAGACAGAGCGAGAGACATAGCCCTTTTCTTGCGAACACAGTCCCAGTTCTTCCAAATCCCTGCACATGTTTTGGTCCTCAGTTTGATGACTTTCACTGCGTATTCTGGGCACCCAACTTTCGGGCTTCAGCCAACAAATATCAAATCTCTACCAGGACCAGAGCGACCGATTCGTCAGCATCTACGTGCCCTTTGATGGTGCCCGCATCTCGGAGAGCTTCACGCCCGAATCGCATGCTGCGAAGATGTGGTTTTCCTGATCCGATTCTCGCGTTATGTCGGGTTCTTGCTACGCACTGTCACACTACTACTGCTGGCCACCCACAGCATGCGAATCTACGCCCCGAGCCTCTCGCTCACCTCCGTGCTTTGGGCTCAGAGGGGCCGCCAGTGTCCGCACAAAAGCAGGACTGGTGTTTCTGAAGCCACAGCCCCGTTCCTCGGCCTGAGTTGCGTGAAGTCGGTTTTGAAGCGTTTGCGGGGTCTTGAATTAGAACATTTATGCGGGGGTGTTACAGTTTAGTTGCAGCTTGGGAGGAGAGTAGGTAACCTTTAACCTTTTTGGGCATTATAAGCCCAAAGGTCAACCTTTAGTTCCCGATGGTACCGGACAAGCAGGCTACGACTGTGAGCCTCCATTTTTTAAATCAACAGCCGTTTTTGGGTTTAGGGTTTAGGGTTTGGGGCCCTGAACCCTAAACCCTAAACCGGTAGTACCTGAAAAAACGGACCCCGAATCTTGAGCGACCCATGTAAGTCAGGGCTCAGCCTGCTGGAGTCTACTTGTTCTGTGGGTGGCTGCTTGGCGTCTGAGCACCAAAGCCGGAAAAAAAACAGTCCCTAAACCAGGAAGGCAGCACCCCAAACTACTGAATCACCCTAAACCCTAAACCCTACTATGAACCCTAATTCCTACATGCTGTACCACCCTAAACCCTACTATAAACCCTAT
>CAJNJA010015042.1:0-31717 GCA_905231915.1 Symbiodinium necroappetens | reverse complement strand
TTGGTAACTATTTAGGCCCCCTACATTTATGGTTCTTCAGGGTTCAGGAAACAACCCCAACCTAATCCCTGGCTCTCGCCTGTCTTCTGCAGTCTGCTCGGAGGAGAACCTGTGATCCAGAGGTAAATGGCCTCCAGCAAATGATTTAGGGTTTCGGGTTTAGGGCTTTTAGGGTTTATAGGGTTGATAGGGTTTATAGGGTTTAGGGTTCAAAAGGGGTTTAGGGTAGGACTCCTGGAGTTCGAGCTTTAGGGTGTTGTCGGGCTCTGGTTACCGCTCTTTGCTCAAGAAGGGATTTTATCAGTATTTCTCTGAGGGGTTGTATAGGGTGCGCGGCTCTGGGGTTTTGCTTCGGGCCGATTTGGGGTTGAGTACTATGATATACTGTACGATAGTATACCATGATATATCACAGTATATACATATATATATATATACATACCATAGCATACCACACCGTACTGTACTATAGTAGGCATCCTGGAAGGAGTGGTGATTCTGGAGCAACCGCTAAACTCAAACGCCAAACCCTAAAACTCTAAACCCTAACACCCTACGTCCTAAACCCTAAACCTCTACACCCTAAAACCTGTTCTCTAAAACTCGAAACCCTAAAGCTCAAAACCCTAAACCTCTGAACCCCAAAACCCAAAACCGAAGGAGAGCCTCTGGCCAGGATAGCTTCAAGGCGCGCTTCGCCATCCAAGGGTTCAGCCTGAAATTCAGGGTCTTAGTGGTTTTAGAGTTTAGGGTTTAGGGTTGGTGTTATAGGGCTTAGGGTCTTAGTGGGTTTAGAGTTTAGGGTTGGTGCTATAGGGTTTAAGGTTTCATAAGGGTTAACGGAAGAGAGGTCAGGGGTTGAGGGAATTTATAGGTTCGGGCAGAGGGCCTACACCTTAAACCCTGATGCTTACATCTTAAACGAACAAGGCGGAAGCCTTCTACAGTAGGACCCTTAAAAAACTTCCCCCCCCCCCTAAACCCACCCAAATAGAACCCCGAAGGTAATCCCTATCCTAGAACCCTGGGTCCCTTTTAATTAAGATAATGTCATAGTAGCCTTAACTTCTAGAAACCCTAAACCCGAAACCCTAAACCCTATAAACCCTAAACTTCAAACCCTATAAAATCTAAACCCTACACCCTACGCTCTAAACCTCAAGCCCCCTATAAAACCTGAACCCTAAACCCCAAACCCTAAACCCCCGAACTTCCAGGCAAGTTGCGGGCCGAAGCCCGAGACGAAGGCAAAGACGGACATCGCGAGAACTGCCGCCAGGGCCTGGCCTTCGACGGGAAAACCAGCGAAACCCTAAACCGCTTAGGGTTTAGGGGCTCTTAGGTTTTATGGGGTTTAGGGTTCAGGGTTTAGGGTACCCTAAACCCTATAAACCCCTAAACCTTAAACCCTAAACCCTAAGCCAGGGGGGGGGTTCAAGCTTTTAGAAGAGGGTTCCTGAAAAGGGGCTCTTTGAGGCTCCTTTTAATGGGATCTTCAGGGCTGCTTTAAAGGGGATCTTTATGGGTAGTTCTCTAAATTAGGGTCCCCTTTTGGGGGTCCTTTTTATAAGGGTGCCGTACTATTTTAGGGATCCAAAAGGGGACCCTAATTTAGAGAACTACCCTTATGCTTCCTTCAAAGGGATCTGTAGGGTGCCAAAAACCCAAAGTTTAGAATGCGGATCTGTGGGATTCCTTCAAAGGGTACTGGGGTGTAGGGTTTTGGGCTTAGGGCTCAGGGCTCAGGGCTTCGGGTTTAGGCTTGTAATTAGGTTTAGTTTAGGTATCATTTCAGGATAGGATAGGGTTTAGGGTTTACGGCTTAGGGTTTATGGTTGTTTAGGGTTGGGGGTGGTGGAATCAGGGGTGTGGGTTAAGTTATGTTAGGGGTTGGTGTTTAGGGCGAAGGGTTTGTAGAGGATGTTAGGCTTTTGGCAGGCATGAGGGTTCAGTACTTTTGAAGGCTTTGCCAGCGCTTAAATTGCAGGTCGGGACATGCAATTCTGGGGGCGTGGCGCTGTGAGTCGCGAGATTCTACTACCCATCCCGTCCTCCACACATCAAGAAGCCCGGGCACGAACAGTCTGATCCGAAACCCCCTCGAGTTCTAACCCTTCATCCTACAGGCTCTTGTGATGCGCGTACCCACAGCACCTCCGATGTAAAGGCCGGCCACATCGGTGCCACAATGGAACACCGCCATGGGTCCCAAGACTCGGGCTGGATTCCTGGGAAAGAAGAGGATTCCAGGATGAGCTTCTATGGTCTTGCAAGGGGGGTTCTATGTTTTCCCTAAACCATAAACCCTAAACCCTGAACCGTGGCTCTGTTTAGAGATTTTTGTTTGGGGGGCTTTAAGGGTCTTCATGACCTGCAGGATTCCTGGAATTGGGAGTCTTATCCTTGGAGCTAGTCGAAACGAGGCTCCAACTAAATAGAAATATATGATATATGTTTAGGCTTTAGGGTCTTAGGGGCCTCTTGTGGGAGGGTCGGGATTTCAGGATCTTTTGCCTAGTAAGCCCTAAACCCTAAACTCTAAACCCTAAACTCTAGACCCTAAACGACAGTGTTTCGGGCTGAGGGCTTCCAGGAGGGCTTTAGGGTGCATCTACAGCTTCTGAGCGGTGTGGATCCCCCAAATCTGGATCCGCACAGATGCAAAAGCCCATATATATATATATATATATATGTATATACATATATATACACATACACATCTATATATCAATATCAATCAATATATATATATATATATATATATCAGCCGCACGAGTTGGCGATGCCGAAATCTTAGGGTCTAGGGTTTATGGCTTGGGGAGCCTCTCCTGAATGTTAAACCGCAAGCCTAAACCTAGCCTAGTGGCCTCACAAACCCTAAACCTTAAACCCTAAACCCAGCCGTGGCACAGAGCCGCTCCGGTGTACTGGCCGCCGGATCCAGCGCAGGCCAGCAGCGCCAGACCCACGGCGAAGGGCGTGTGGCTACCATGGCCTGCAATTGCTTCCCGGTTTCGGGGTTTAGGGAGCGCGGCTTGTGGGTTGGGAGCAGCATTTAAGGCTTACAGCTGAAAGTAGTTGAGGTTTTGGGGCTTCAGAATTTCAGGCCTGCGGCTAAGGAAATCATAATACGGAAGCGCTAAAACCTAGGTTATTAGGGAAAGATGGGCATTACGGGGTGCTGCATGGGGTCCGGCTTGCAGGGCTTGGCTCCACCCTGGACTCCTCGGGGGGTATAGGAACCTAAGGCTTAAAGGCGTAAAGGCCGTAGGAACTGTTAGGGTTTAGGGCCTTGGGGTTTAGGGTTCTGGGTATTCTGGGTTTCGGGTTTAAGGCGTAGGGTGTAAGGGTGATTCTTAGACGTTTTTTTGTCCCCCGAGACCTGGCTTCGCGACGCCACAGGCATAGACGCAAGAGATCAGTGTAAAGGTCATGACGCACTCCCAGCCGAATACCTGGAGATGAACATCAGCCAAGGCTTGTCTACACAGACCAGTCCCTAAACTCGACAACTTAAACCGATCGGGGTTACCCGGAGAATGCCTTTTTGAGGAATAGTTGCATGGAGACCATAACAATTACTTGAGAAGAAGCGATTTGTTGTATAGGCAGCGTGCGACAGCCCGCCTGCTCGTCCGTGATGTCTGCATGGATGACGGAACGATCGAAGCAGCCAGGGCCGGTTCCGCCAGTGCCGATCAGGTCGCCAGCACCAGGCACCAGCCCAGCGGAGACCCATGCACCAACGATTGCGCCCGTAATCCTTGGAGCTGTCTGAGTCTAGAGATATAGCCGGCGTGCGAGGAAGACTCACCTGCCCCAACCCACGTTTTGTATAGAATGCCTATACTGCCAAGGTGAAGTTACCAATCGGTTAAGGAATAGATCCTACTAACTGGCCCCCAACTCTAAACCCTTGACCCGAGCCCTAAACCCTGAACCCGTCCCTTCTCGATCGAGGGAGGTCTCTGAGACCTTTCTAGTAACTCGAAGTTGCTCAGGGTCTACGATTTAACGCTTCAGGGCTTAGGGTGGAACAACTTCGTTGAGAGCCAAAGTCAAGAGACCCACACCCTAAAGTTGCCCTTAGCGAGAATCTGCAGGAGGACGTAGATGACAGTGTGGATCACCGGGTAGAAGCCGCAAACTGCGGTGCTGCAGCTCACGGCCGGGTTCAGGTGGCCACCGCTGATGTTTGCGGCGACATAGATCCACACGGCCAGCGCGAAGCCATTCACCTAGATTACCCAACAACTGCATCAGGGCTCCTTTTGGTATTGAGATTTAATATGATTATGGATCCCCAAGAATTAAGATCGGAATCGGGTGTTACTGGGGGCCCAGTCACAAAAGGAGCAAAGTTGGGAGCGGAAGTTCCGCCAATGATCTGGAAGAACATCACACCAAGAAACTCCACAGCCAAGGATACAGCAAACTGGCGTGAAAACACGGACTTGTAGTTGGCGAAGACGCTGTCCTGTTTCCGCACTTTCCCTACCATTCGTTACACATCCTCGGGAATGCGTGCCGGCCCAGCGCCATCGACACCAACTCTTGGGTTGGGTGCCATACATCCAGCCTCCAGCCTGAAATGAAAGCCCAAACCCTGAACTCAAACCCTAAACCCTAAACATCACTGAACCCTCCAAACCCTCTGAATATGAAGGCCCTGCCGGGCATATGGGGCTAGGGAGATGCTGAGAGAAGAACGCTGAAGTGTTCGGATTCAATTATGCCGAAGTCAAAGACACGAACAGGCAAGCCTGTGGGAGTAGTGGCACAAGGGGAATGTCTCAAGGCATTCATCCTTTGCAACAGTTGGGGCTCATATACCATGCCGGGAAACATTTCATTAGACCATCGTCCCAGCTTCAGATAAATTTAGTCTCTAAACCCGTTACTCCATGCCCTGAGCCCACCTCTAGTAACTCTAGTACCCAACCGTGTAGAGAGCCCTAAACCCTAAACCCTAAACCCTCAACCCCTAAACCTTAAACCCAAACCCATCCTTGTCCACCGTGTCACCGCCTGCACCCATGGCTGACACTTTAGAGCCTCTTTGGAGGGGACCTGGGGTGCAATTGTGAGCCGCTGGCCGGTTGATGCCCTTGAGCCAACGTGTCAAACGCATCCAAAGATGAGAGGCTGGTTTTAAACTTTCGGGCTTGCAGATGCGGGACCATAACCTATACCCTAGACCCTACACCCCGGCACCCTGCCATGTCTGCTTCTCCGAGCCCAGACCATGGCCCCAAACCCGTGCAGTTCACTGCCCAGCCGAACCAGCCCACGAGAACTCCGAAGCCTCATGCCGCCCCTGTAGCTTCCTCCGCAAAGTCCTTGTAGCTTTCCCGTTTTTAAAGCCATCAGGAGCCACTGATTCTGAGATCTTCGCCGAAAGCCTGAAAGCCTCAAGACTCTGAAACATGCATCCGGGGAGCCCAAAAAGGCTCTAAACTCCTAAACCCTGCAAGAGTTGCACAGTCGTCTCGTTTGGGTTTAGGGTTTAGGGGAGGTGGGGAGTTCAAGACGTCGGAATATCCCTAATATAGGGGCTTAAATAATTACCTATATTATTTTTTGGGGGTTCCTTATTATAAAGATAGTATGGTGGGCCCCCAAAACCCTATTCAAATTATAAAGGCCGCTACATTAAACCCTAAACCCTAAACCCGAAACCCTAAGTTTTGAGCCCTAAACCCCTAAACCCTAAACCCCTAAACCCCTAGACCCTAAAACCCGTAGGACTGCCGTCGCCGAACCTCGGCTGTGTCAGTTCGGGAGTCCTCCTGGACTGACGGCGTGGCCTTGGGGGCTTCGGCTTTTGGTTCAGGGCTTTAGGCTTGTAGGGTTTAGGCTTTAGGGGGGTCAGGGGTTTAGGGTTTAAGGATGTAGGGCTTGGGCTTAAGTTTAGGCTTTACGGGGCCAGGGGTTTAGGGTTTAGGATGATTTAGGCTTTAAGGATGTTTAGGGTTTAGGATTTCGCGCTTACCCTCTGCAAAAAGTCTGACTTGAACTACAAGGGTTTTGGGTTCTAAGCCATTCTAAACCGGTGGATGCTTTTTATTACCCTTTTATTTTTCTTTTTCTTTCCCTTTTTTTGGTGCGGATCTGCCCTGCGTGAGGATCAAAACCCCTCAGTGCTCGAAAGCTTGAAATGCAAAGGCCTGGAACTTAAACCTCAACACGTCTTCATGTAATGTGGGCGTCCTTTGAAAGCTTGCTTTAGGGGCTTCTTTAAGACGTCCTAGAGGGTGCAATGCAGAGCCTCAGCAGAGTAGACTAGAGTTCGGGTGTTGTTTATAGCATAAATCTACCAAGCCCCAAGTAATCACCACTGGAATTATTCAGGCTCCCACATTCGACTTTCGGCTGTCAGGTGTTAGGGTCTGATGGCTTCGGGTCTAGATTTAGGATTTAGGGCACATCTGAACTTCACTTCAAAAAAGAGTAACCCCGAAGCCCACATCGTCAACCTACATTCGCACCTCAAGACCTCAAGCCGCGAAGCTTGAAGCTCCAAAGCCCCAACGTTGAATCTGAAAGCCTGAGCCCTTGTGAGTTGCGAGACTACTGAAACCCTGAAGCCAGAAGTGCAACTTGAGATGATGATTTCAACAGGACATGGCTTACCGAGCAATTGGAACTCGAACAGAAGCTGCTGATGGCAAACTGCGAGCCCCCAAGCCCAAAGACGGTCTGAACTTCAGGAAATGAGCCACGAAACTTGCTCAGCCCTACACCCTAAGCACTGAACCCGAAACCCTGAACCCTAAACTCTAAAGTACCAAGAGAACACTGAATTCTCCGACCTTGCTGTCTCCTTGAGTCCGACTAGACCCTGAACTTGAACCCAAGCCGGAACCCAACAATGGTCCTAACCCCGCTTTGGTGCTTAGGATTGAGGGTTTTGGGCAACCCCTTAAAAAAAAAAAAACAACCAAAGCCTACACCCCAATCCCGATACGAAACCCTAAACCCTAAACCCTAAACCTTAAACCCTCAACCCTATCCCCAAACGCCACTAGATCAATCGAAGCCCCAAGCCCAAAACCCAAACCCTAAACACGAAGCCCGAAACCAATGTACAGGGCTCGCCTGTCCCTCTCCGGAAAGCTCTTGAGAGTCCTCCCCTTTCCTTAGCATGTTGAGGGGTTTCGGGGGTGTAGGATTTAGGGACCTACATTTCAGATATCTTGGAGTTGGGGCTTAGATTCTGGTTTGAGCTCTTCAGGGTTGTTGGGGTTGAGATCTTGCGGCACCCCATCTCTACTGTAGGCTTGGGGTTGGCCCTGGGGCCTTTGATCTAAGGCTCAGGCAGGTTTGGGCTTGGGTTCCGCAGACTGGCATCTAACGCAGCGCAGACGTCAAAGGATGCGCTGGAGATGCGCGTGAGATATGCAGGAGAGTTGCGGGTGAGACTTGCTCTCTGTCTCTCTCTCTCTCTCTGTGTGTTTTCCTTACCCTGATCTATGGCGAAGCATTAGATGCGCGTCTGTGAAGATATATGGTGGGAGATGTGTCTCTGGAGATACGTCCCCACAGATGTATTCCCGGACAGGTACAAGGGCATGTGCATGACAGGAGATGTGCGATGAAAGATGCACACTGCGCCGGACCATATATAAGTCTGCTGTCCGAACCGCTCCACGTCAAATGTGAAAGTTCCAGCGACCGCAATGTAACATGTGCTTTTGGGTGTGTCAGCAGGTGGTTACAAGACAGAGCTGTAAACCAAGCTAAACTATGCAAAACATCGACAATTGCCACCGTTTGAAGGGCTTATATAAGGAAACAATGATAAGGAACGCCAAGCCGGCAGGCTTTTTAGGGCTCAGGTATCTCCGACAACCGACATGATTCTGGGCTGGCACGACACCCTAAGCCCCAAAACCCTGAGTTTGGGGCCCACCTACTGTTGGGCGGCACCCAACTCTGCACTGCTCCCCCAATAACGTCATCACCCAAACCACACATCTTTTCGTTCTGGGAAGGCACAAGAGGGGCCTACTATAGGAGCCTAATAGATTATGGCCAATACTACTTTTGGGGTTCCTGATTATAGTTATATGTAGTATAATAGACCCCAAAACCCTGTTCGAATTATTATTAAGGCTTCTACATTACCCTGCCCCCCTGCCAATTGCCCTTTGCCCTGCCCCCTCTTTTGGGCTTCTCCCCCGGCCCCCGCACCCCGGTCTGGCCTGGCCTGCCCTGCCATGCCCGCCCTGTGAGACTTTATGGTCAGAGGACAGAGAGATGTTGACCAAGATGGGCCTAACGAAGTTGAGGTCTAAACCCCCAAGAGGTGGGTGGGCCGCCGACAACGGTGCGGGGTGGGAGATTACAAGAGAAATGGCCCGCTATAACCAGGCCTCAACATATCATATTCGACATGTACGAGGCACTCGATCAAACATTTTGCGGCATTTCTTCAACGGCCGCACGAAATTCAACGGCAAACCCTAAACCCGAAACCTTCAAGCCCGCACAGAAAATCCGGAACTCTAATATAGGGGCCTTAATAATTAAGGATTAGAATAGGGTTTTGGGGTATATTATACTATAACGATAATCAGGAACCCCCCAAGATGGTATAGGTAACTTTTAAGGCCTCCATATTAACCCACAAAGCTCTGGGGTCGTCGCTTGTCTTTTCTCTTCTTGCTGCCCTTTCTCTTTCTCGTGTTGGACGAAGCGTCCTGAACATGCGCAGCTGTCAGGGTTTAGGGTTTAGGGGTTAGGGTTTCGGGTTTAGGAAAGTTAAGGGTTTAGGGGATAAGTTCCAATATGTTCCAATCGTACTATCATAAACAGGGATGATAACCAACACAAAGAGAACTTGGTTGCACATTTACACGCATGTTTCTTCGTGTACAGTTCAACTCGCTTCTCTTGCTTGCATGACCTCGACTTACACGTCCCGGTGTTATGACAGTTGTTCATCGTGCTATGGCCGCTCTGGTAGTGCCCCTGCTGCTGAGAGTTGAGCTCATTGCTACTATAGCTTTCATCTTGCCGTTGTTCTTAGTTCATAACTGTCCTGCTTTGCTTAAACTTGAACAACTTGGTTTCCATGAGGCAACATGTCGCTGTAGACTGCGATGCTCCAGTTGCAAAAAGCCGCGCTTGCTATGGAATTCAGAGCCCCTTCAAGGCCGGACCATATACTTAAACCCTAAACCCGAAACCCCTGAACCCTGCATATGGATCTTGGGACTAAGGTTCCTAAATTCCTAAATTTAAGGTTTGGGCCCGCCTTTCTCGCTAAGCCACCCTGAGCTGTACCGGACCGATCTTCAGACCCCCACTCCGAACTGTAGGAGCTTTACTAGAATGCCATAATGCTCTGCAAGGGTTTCAGGGGGTTTGGTAGAATTCCCGTTCTGAAGCGCACCGACGCAAAGTCAAACGACCTATCAGTCCCGACAGACACGCCTTCAAGGCCCTCAAACCCCCAACAACCCCAAAGACTGTTACAAGCCCTCCTTAGGAACCCTAAAGAAACCCTAAGAACCTGTTGTCAGAAACCTTAAACCCTGAAACCCGAAACCCTATACCCTGGAACCCGAAACCCTAAACGGCCTTAGCCCTAAAAGGAACCCTCACAGCCAAAAAAAACCTCCTGACGAGGCCCGGGCCGAGGCTCCCGAGACGGAGGCCGCAGAAGCGGGCCGAAGGGGGGTGGCCGGCTCAGGGGGTGGGGAGCTCTCCTGGCAGCTTCGGCTTAGGAGGGTTTAGGGTTCAGGGTTTAAGGGTTTTGGGTTTAAGGGTTTAGGAGTTCAGGGTTAGGGGTTGCGCTAAACAAGAGGTATACAGGGGCTTCGCAAAGGTTCTGTAAAGGTTGCCAGCAAGGGTTACAATAGGTTTTTAGGACCAAGGCACGCGATGGAATACAAGGAACGGAACTCAGGAATACAGTATTTATGATTATGCCAACATTTGGGACTCAATCCACGCTGAAATGCTTCGGTTGAGGCTTCGAGGGGTCTGGTGTTTCCGCCTCTGACCTTCGGCTTTGATGCCCGAGACGTTTGGAGAGTTTGATGTTTGGGGTCTCGAGTTGTTGCAGAACTTTCGGGTCTGCAGGGTTTTGGGATTCTGCTTTTCAGAGTTTGGAGCTTTCAGGGACCTGGTTTCCGGTTTAAGCAGTGAAACAATTCGTGGGGAGCGCTGAGATCCAACAAGCCCACGTGTAGGGGGAGAAATCATCTCTCGGGGATGGAAGCCAGGAGTATGCATAGGCTGGCAGTCGCAAACAACCGTATCCTCGTTCCTACAGTCGCCAGCCAGAAGTCGCTTCAAGAGCCTTTGGGCACATTGCTCGTCGTGCTGTAGTCCCTAAACCCGAAACCCTAAGTGTCTGCTTGCTTGATAACTTTTACGAGGCCTTCGGAATCGGTTCCTCGCAGCCTCGGGTTCACAGCAGGCTTTCACTAGCGGAGGCCACCCCTCGTCACCAGCGACCTCACTCAACCGTGCCGAAAATCTTGCCAAAAACACTCGCACCTTAGCCTTTGCCTTCAACATAATATAGTATCCTTAATAGTAGGATCCTTATATTATAAGGACCCCAAAATAAGGTACCCCCCTTCTTTTCGGAAAGTCCCATAATGAAGTTGTGAGTCAAGTTCGAGCCAAATCTGAAAACCCTTGAGCCTGAAGGCCCCAAGTCCCACTAAACCCCGAACCCAAACCACACATCTGCGAGTCCTCAGAGGCCTCAGGAATTGGGATCTTGCTTTTGGGCGTAAATTCTAAACTACTTACATGGGGACCATGCGGGAATCTTACTGCCAATTCTGCCGACCCCAAGCCCCCAAAACCCCCAAACCCCTAAAATCCCTAAAAACACCAAAAAACCCCTAAAAGCCCAACAAAAACCCTAAAATCCCTAAAAACACAAAAAACCGTAAAAACAAAAAAAAAAAACAAAATCCCTAAAAACCCAAAAAAAACCCTGGTAGAAGCCATGCGTCCCTCTGCTTCCCCGGCCTCCTCTTCACTCTGCGCGAGCGGATCGGCCATGGCCTTCTTCCTCAGGGTCTCCTGGAGAACACCGGCTACTTGGAGGTTCATGGGTAGTTATAAATGGGGTTATAGGTAAGGTTCCTTTAAGGCTTTAAGGGTTCTATAGGGTTTAGGGTTTAGGATTTAATTTAGGGCTTTAAGTGGGGTTATAAGTCCCCTAATATGGCTTATAATTACAGTTACCCTACTTATAACCCCACTTATAACTACCCATGAACCTCCAAGTAGGGTTTGGGGTTGAGGGTTTCGGGCTTCGGGCTTCGGGCTCAGGGTTCCTTTAAGGGTTACTATAAAACCTATAAGGGCTGCGACAGAAGGATTGCTATCAAGGCCACTCTAAGGGGAGAGAGGTTGGGAGATAGGTGTTTAGGGTTGATGCCCAGCGTCCTCGACTATGGAGGGATTAGACTACCCCAAAGGCTGAAAGGTTAGCTACTCTCGCCAGTCTAGGCACTGCCGTAATATGGGATGTCTCGTTGTAGAGTTTTGTGTTGCGCACCAGCCGATTGGCGGTACGGATCCGCCGGGAAGCAGCAACATCAATGGCGAACAAAAGTGACGATGGCATAAGAACATTTGCAACACCGACGCTCTCAGCAATCGGAACAACTGCAACGACAGCATGATCAGCTAAGCCACTGTCATCACCGCCACAGTCGCAAGCACCACCACCGCCACCACCACACCACCACACCACCACCGCCGCCGCCGCCAGCAGCAGCAGCAGCAGCAGCACCCAGCACCCAGCACCCAGCACCCAGCACCCAGCACCCAGCACCCAGCACCCACCCAGCACCAGCACCAGCACCGGCACCGGCACCAGCACCACCAGCAGCAGCAGCAGCTCAACGATTCCGAAAAGGACGAGAACGCGGACAACCGAAACAACGACAGTCACGAGAGCAAAGCCCCATGAACTTGAACCCTTACATCTCAAATCCTAAACACTGAAACCCTAAAGCCCTAAACCCAAAAACCCCCCAAAGCCCTGAACAACAAACAAAACTAATCCACTACAACCCTAAACCCCCTCTAGAACCCCGATAGAACCCGTACTGTGGCTTATAGAAACCTTAAATGAGAATAAGACCTAAAAGCTGAACCTTAAACCCAAAACTCTAAACCCCCCCAAACCCCTGAAACCCGAACTCCCCTCCCCTTTCTCCTCAACCTTAAACCCAAAACTATAAACCCTAAACCCTCTTTCTCCTGTAGGTCGACATCCCCTGGTCGGATGGTCGGATCCTTCATTCCCAGGTGCTCTTTGTCCATCCAGGTACTGGGCGATCGACATTTGGGTTTAGGGTTTCGGGTTTGGGGTTTAGGGTTTTCGGGTTTAAGGGTTAAGGGTTCAGGGTTTCGGGGAAAGTTGAGGGTTTTTGCGGATTAGGGCTTCTAGACGTAAACCTCGGATGGTCCAGGAATTTTCGGCCGGCACGATGACGAGATCTATGGTTTTGGGTGTGCGGCTCAGGGTTATACCAACAGGTCACATCGGTGCAGCGCCTACTCGGAGTTCCAAGTGCAATGCTGAAAGGGCTTAATATAATATATATATATATATATTATATATATATATATTTATTATATTATATTATATATATATATGTAATGAACCCAGACTTGAAAGTACGCGAAAACCAAAACAGCAACCCCTAAACCCAAAACCCAAAACCCTAAAAAAACCAAACCCAAAACCCTGAACCCAAAACCCTAAACCCTAAACCCTTACAGGAGCCCTTAAAACGAGCCGTTTAAGCAACCCCAAGGGGCTCTAGGGCTGAGGCTGAGCTCTGACTAGGCTCCATTGGACACAGATGCTCTGATGCTGGGGTTTAGGGTTTAGGGTTTACAGGGCTTATAGAGTTTATAGGGCTTAGGGCTTAGGGTTTACAGGGTTTATAGAGTTTATAGGGTTTAGGGTTTAGGGGGTTAGTGTTTAGGGTTCCTTTCAGGGTTGCTTTTAATTTTAGGGTTTAGGGTTCAGGGCTTGAAATCAAAACCATGACAGCAATAGAAAAAAGTACTTGTAATACTCGTCATAATGAGTGATAACGATCATAATCCATAACCAGAACAGCGATGGACTGACCATAGAAGACCACAAAGAAAACAAGCCTGAACCGAGCTATAACAGCGTAAACTTGAAGTCCTTAACCATACCCTTGTGGATACCATATATGACATATAAATGATGTAAGCTACATATCAGAACATACTACAGTGAAATACACTACAAGATAGTATCTTTAATGTAAGAAACTGACAATGTATTAATATACACATATGATGATCGAAAAACGTATTAACACAGTATAGTATAGTATAGTATAGTATAGTATAGTAAAGTAAAGTATAGTATAGTAAAGTATAGTATAGTATAGTATAGTATAGTATAATGTAGTATGATATAATATAATACCACAATGTGATGTCAGATGATATAATATATCATCTAGCAATGTGAAAATGTTGCAATGCTACAATAGTATGACAATATAGTCATATGGTAATCTAAAATACACTATCAGAGCAATACTATCATTATAACAATATAGTAATACCATATAATATCATATAATGGCATAATACTATAGTTCCATAATAAATGATACAATGTATTAATCATGTAGTATTACATGATCTAGTGTAACATGTTCATACAATATAATGTAATACAATACAACATAACATAGTATAGTAAAATAGAATAACAAACAAAATAACGTAATGTAGTATACTATAATCTACTATACTATGATATCCCAGAATAGAACAACAAACAAACTAAAACAATGTAGTTTAATATGGTACAAGAGGACATACTCTAATATGATTACAGTACGCAGAAACGAGACCCATGCTTCTCAGGGCCCCAACTCGGCCGAGAAGACCTTCACACTACCGGCCGGGGGGACCTTCCCTGGCCAAGGCGCGGAGGGTGAGGACTTGGGATTTCAGGGTTTAGGGGTTGAGGGTTTAGGCGTGGGGACTTGGGATTTCAGGGTTTGGGGTTTAGGGTTTTGGGTTGAGTGTTTAGGGTTGACTTGGGGTTTCAGGGTTTGGGGGTTGAGGGTTTAGGCTTGGGGACTTGGGATTTCAGGGTTTGGGGTTTAGGGTTTTGGGTTGAGTGTTTAGGGTTGACTTGGGATTTCAGGGTTTAGGGGTTTAGGGTTTAGGGCTGAGCACTTGGGATTTCAAGGCTTGGGGTTTGGGGTTTAGGGTGTAGGGTTGGGGGACTTGGAATGTCAGGGTTTGGGGCTTAGGGTTTAGGGTTGAAAACTTGGGATTTCAAGGTTTGGAGGTCTGGAGTTTAAGGGCTTGAGGGCTTAGCGTCTCGGGTTCATGGCCAGAAGATTTTAGGATTTAGGGGTGCCCAGGTTTTGTGTCAGGTGGCAAGGGATTGGAAACTCTAAGGCTCCAAATACCCTACCTGGGCTACTATATGTTAGGAGTCCTCATTAAGTTCTGAAGCGACAGGTTTTGAGGATGGCAAGATGTTGGGAAAATCGTGGGGTTTACACCTGCACCCGAATTCAAGTTTTCTGATGGCACCTAATCCCTAAATACCCCCAAACCCTAACCCCCTAAACCGCCAAACGTTAAACCCTAAACCCGTCGGCGCTTGGCTTGGTGTAGGGTGTGGGATCTCGTGCCTTGGTGGAATGGGGTTGAGGGTTTAGGGTTTAGGGTCTCAGCAGCCTACTCGAACCAAAACTAGTGCACAAATGCACACAACATAATCGTAGCACTAATCAAACTGATAATCAACATCGTTCTGATATCACAACAGTTACTATTGCCGAAAAGCAGTAATACACTGTACAAAGAATCACCGTGAACTACAGGCGTAAACAGGAAACTTTTAATATTAACGAAAGTGACGATGACAAACAGAAAATGAAAACCACACCACTAAATAGTCGAGTAGTGTTGAGAAAAGACATAACGGCAAGGGAGTCGTATTTGGTCATCTAGAACAGGCAAGGACTTTAGTAGCCATGGCAAAGAGCAATGCTGCAATCAAAAATCAGGATACCACTGGCGACGACAACGACGACGACTGCTACTGCTACTGCTAATGCCACTGCTACTTCTATTGCCCGGCTACTGATAGACAAAATGAAAATGATAACAACGATAACACGTAACAATATTAACAATCATGATTATGTTGATACTACTACTAATACTAATCACACCGACCTTAGCAACAATAACGGTAACACTGCCAATAACGGCAGCAGTACTAACCATACCAGGACTATTGATGCCAGGTGTGAACAATGTGAACATAACAGTAGTACTTATAGTCGCGAAAGTAGCAGTAGTAATGCTTGTACTAAAAATAGCATGAGAACTGTAGTAATCACAATGATGTACAGGCTAGCAATAATTATAACACTACTGAGATTGATACTAGCAATAACTTAACAGAAACAATGATGATAGTGGTAACCAGAAAATAGCAACACCAACAACATTGATGATAACAAGAACACTGCTACCAACAACAACAGCCCCAGTACTCACAATACAACACATGAACATGATGATCATAATAATCATATTTAGCCATGAGGGTCAGAATAGTGTTCATATTTTATTCACTCATGTTCATGAATAAACTGGTTTCTATATCAAAAACGAACAAGCAAACACGAGCAGGGTGTTAGACCCAGCTCTGCCTTTCAGGGTGTCCGTGCCCGATGCCGGATGCCGCGTCAAGTGGAACGACCTCGTAGGCTGTAGAGATTAGGGATGTAGGGTCCAGGGGTTTCAGGTGTAGGGTGCTAGGGTTTAGGGTGTAGGAGTCCAGGATTTATGGATTTAGGTCTTATTTTGGTGTTTAGGGATTGAGGGCGAAGGCTTCTGGGGGTTTCGGGATGAGGAGAGAAAATATCGGGGTCTTAAGAATTAGAATAGTACATTACTCCCATCTGCAAGTCAAACTCCAGATATTACGACAGAACTGAGACTCCAACACCTTAATAACAAACCTTGACGTGCCCACGATTACAAGTAAAAGGCCTCTATTACATGTTTCATGTGGTGCCGCGGTACATGCAGCCCCAAAGACTACAACACAGTAGGTGATGGGCCGCAAATGACAGCCACAACCCTGAAATCGTGGGTATCATAGGGGCCTTCAGAATATAGGGTTTCGGTGTATATCGCAGTATATTTATAGAATGGAGCACGACGGATTACTGTTCGCAATTGTCTAGGCCATTTACTAGCCCTGAGCCAGGGCCCTTGCGCCGTCATGGTCACTTTGCGCTTGTCCTCTGGAAGCCGCACGAGGGACTCCTGCAACGGAAACACCCACCCTAAATGCGATCTAAACCATATAACTTCGGGTTTAGGGTTTAGGGCCTATAACCTACGCCCTGTAACCCCAATTCGTCATACAAGCCCCGAAAAAAAAGCCTAGAAACCCCAAAACCCTAAACCCCCTAAACCACAAAACACCCATAACCTGTGAAAACCTTGTCCTCTGGGTCTCCCAGAGCTCAGATTTCTCGTGGTATTTGGCTAGTGGCTTTGGCCTTAGAGATTAAGGGCCTCGCTTCGGGTCTTTATCAGCCCTAACCCGAAACCCTACACTTATAGAAACCTTCAGTGTTGGACCTTCTGCCGTCCTTCGCAACCTGCTCGGAGGACTTGTCGTAGAAAGTGTACATGGGCTGCTTCTCGTAAGGGATGGCCTCTGGCACGAGCTGCTGCCAGGATGTAAGCTTGAAAGGTGAACAGATCAGGGTTGATGGCAGCCTGGTGCCTTATTCATATAGAGTCCCAGAGCTTTGCTTGCTTTGTACGGGGAGTTCTCTAAAGGGTCCTTGTTATAAGGGTGCCAGACTATTTTTGGAAGCTAACAAGGGACCCTAGTTTAGAGAATTACGCATATGGCTGTGTGCCCCTAAACTCCAAACCGGTTTAGGGGCGAGCGATAAGGGTTTCACTCAAACCCTAAAGCCCTAAACCCCTAAACCTTCAACCCTTCAACCCTAAACCCCTAAACCCTAAACCCCTAAACCCCTAAACCCCTAAACCCCTAAACCCTGAATCCTAAACCCCTAAACCCTAAATCCCTAAACCCTGTTAAACCCTAAAGGCATCGCTGGCCCACAGAAGCCGGAGTCCGAAATTCCAAGCTCCCGTTTCCAACGCGTGCACATGCATACACGGTCTTTGGGTTTTGGGTTTTACTGGGGGCTTAGGGTTTAGGGTTCATTTAGCGGCCGAGGGTTTAGGATGGTATTCGGGTGTTTGGGTTTAGGGTTTAAGTAAGGGTGTAATTAAGGCTTAGGGTTTAACCGGGAAGCATTTTTGGGGTTTAGGGGACTAAGTTGTTCGTGGGTGCAGACCTAAACTCTAAACCCTAAGCCCCAGAGTCCGAGGTACTTCTTAGATACTTGGGCCCCGAAAGTAGATCCTTTACGATTACTTAGGCCCTTGGGGGTAAACCTGCATTGAGAAGCCGGCCCAAGCCGCCAAAGTCCCATCTTCTTTGGAGTGGGGACAAGTGCTCCTGGTCAGGTCTTTGGTTTGTTTGGGGTTTGGAGGTTTGTAAGGAAGGGTCTATGGGGCTTAGAGGTTTAAGGGTTTAGGGGTTTGGGGGTTGCGGGCTTAGACTTAAGAGATCACGGTCCATTCCTTAGCAGAAATCCAGAGCTCCTCAGTTGCCTAATTATTGTCGAACCCTGAATACTAGGTTGGCCCTTTTACAGCAATTGAAACATATTCGTAAATCAGATCCTCTTAACTCCAAGGGAAATATAAAATATCCCAAAAGGCTACCCAGGAATAATTGGGGTATATTGTGATACAAGACTATGAGGGGATACTGTTTTTGGATGATTCCGAGCCTTATACTACCTCAGTGTAATGACTATACTATTTCTAAGTTAATGAGTCCGACCAATATACTGGCGTAGTGTAAGACTGTAGGGACTCTCAGCGGATACTACTTCAAATGATTCCGACCCTGATACTAACCCCCGCCCTTAACCCAGACTCTAAACCGCTAAACCCTAACCCCCAAACCCTAAACTCTAAACCCTGAACCCTGGACACCTAAACCCTAACATATACTGTCTACGCAAAATCGATTCACAAATCTCCTGAACTCGCTCTCCGCTTGCAGTGAGCCGTGCTCCATGCGCGAAGACCCCCAGCGTGTCCTCGGCGTTTAGGGTCTAGGGATTTAAGGTGTAGGGGTTTAGGGCTGAGGGTCTAGAAATTGAGGGATTAGGGTTTGGTTTTAGGGTCCAGGGATATAAGTAGGCTCAGGGATATAGGCGCTCGGAGGGTTACGTGCATTAACTCTCTAACGGCAAGCAGCCTCTGCTAAATCCCCGAAAACAAAATGCCGCTCGTTGAGTCGCTGAGATCATGGTTTAGGGGTGTAGGGTTTAGGGTTCCTCTAAACTCAAAAGCTTAAGCCTACATGCTCAGCTTAAGCCTTCACATGTTCAAGAGCATAACACACCTTGTCGGGAATGTACACACATCACATTCTAGTCTTACCTATTATAGAAATAAAATGGTAATTATGGTACATAATTACAACCATTTACAGGTAATTGCATGTCTGTGTACCAGTATTCCTTAATAACTCTGTGTTGACAGTATTCTCCGTACAATAACAAGAGTTATATTGCCAAGCCTAAAACTAACACGTTTGCACCCGGAAAATGGACCCTCGAGTGCTCGTGTGTGCCCAAAGGGGTCAGGGCCACATTCTGCAGCAAAACAGCGCCTTTCTTTGTGTGGCCTTGTCCCTGCCCGCTTGCGATCCGGAGAATTAAGGTTCATGTTTGCTTATCAAATGTCGAGGTCCTCCCCTCTTGGTGTGTGCCTGCTCTAAAGCCTCCGGTAATCCCTAAACCCTACACCCTGTCAGCCTTGGAGCCCGGATCAAAAAATGGACCCTCAAGTGCTCGTGTGTGCCCCAAGGAGTCGGGGCTGCATTCTGCAGCAAAACAGCGCCGTTCTTTCTGTGTGTTTGCTTTAAATTTTCTATGATTTTGGGCACACTTAAGGACTTACTTAGGCTTTTTTCAACAGTCTTTGGGTTTCTCAGGGTGGGAGATTTAGAGCTCCACATTCGTGACTGAATCCTCTTGCTCTGAAATTAGCGGACGCATGTCGCGATGGCCCCGTTGCACGAAAAAATATACACCTACCGCGGATTTTTTCTCAAAACACCCTAAACCTTAAACCCTAAACCCTGAATCCTAAACCCTAATGAGCCCCGGGCCCGATAGACTGTTGCGCCGTCTGAGCAAGCTGCTCCTTAGCGAGGCAAGAGATCTCCAAAAAACGATTCGGGTTGAGGGTTTAGGGTTTAGGGTGTTTAGGGTTTTAGGGTTTGGGGCTTCAGGGTTTTAGGGTTTCAAGGTTTAGGGCTTCAAGGTTGTAGGGTTTAGGGTTTAGGGGAAAATATGAACTGCCCCCCGCCCAACTTTCACTATCCTCTTACACACACTTAGAGGCTAAACCCTAAACCCTCAGCAAGAAGTGTAGCCCCCTTGGTTAGGGGGCCAGCAATCTCCAGTACTCGAGCTCAGCCAGGGGGTTAGCATAGCAGACTGACCTTTCAATCTTATTAAGGCTTTGGGGATCTACTCTATAAGAGCATAGTGTTACTAAATATTCAGGCAAAACATTGCTCAGCTTTGCCGTTGTGTTGTCTATTATGGTATGCATGTGAAGGCATCGCAAAGGAGAAGCGTGTCTTATCATAGCACCCTTCAAGACAGACTACTTGGAGGACCGACTATGCCGAGCTCATAGGACTTGGTGGAGTAGGGTCGTAATCGTAAGTACTTGTATCCCCAAACCCTGCAAATTAGCAGGTCATGATTTCTCAGTTATAGGGTATAGCGGCTTGCACAAAAGGTTTTGGGATCCCCAGTAAGTATTTATGACTATGTATTGCCCCTATGTATAAACCCTTTAGTTACTAAGTCCCATGATCCTTAAACCTTCATGTTCATGCTTTGCTCTTAGAAGCCACCAGTCGCAGCCGAAAATTGACGGCCTGAACCGTCTTACCGTTCATAGGTAGCATTAGGGAGACCCCTTGAAACAGACCCTTCTAAACCCCACTTTTGGCACAA
This sequence comes from Symbiodinium necroappetens, assembly GCA_905231915.1. Classification (NCBI taxonomy): domain Eukaryota; class Dinophyceae; order Suessiales; family Symbiodiniaceae; genus Symbiodinium; species Symbiodinium necroappetens. The sequence continues at coordinate 11,561 of CAJNJA010015042.1, read as the reverse complement.
GGGACCATATCGTATGTCTCGTTCTCTCTCTGTTGGTTTGTGTTGCCATGGCTCGGCTGAATCGACGGCCTCTTGCGGCCTCCTGTCCTGGGCCATCATCTGGATGGTGTTTTTTTGTTTGTAGGGTTGTAGAGAATGGGCCGAATAAACAAGACCCATGGGCTCTAAATCTATTTTGGGTGTGCGGGTTTAGGGTCGGAGTTAGTGGCAAGACGGACGTGAGTGCAGCAACTTTTGGGCGGTAGTAACATCTTGACCATGGTAAGAACGGAATCTACAGCAATGACTGTCTAGCTCGCAGGCGTAGTTTAGACCGCTGGAGGCTGTAAGGGCGTGTCTGATCTGGGATCACTCTTCGGGCGCCCGAAAGTTGCTACGGTTCTTGGATTTAGAGTTCCGAGTTTGAAGCTTTGTGAGTGTATGTCCTTTCCAGTACTTCCGCCCAACGAGCGCTGCGTCAAAATGCAAGTGACGATGAGCGGGGTCTAGGGTTTGGGGCTTGGGGTGTTTACGGTTTCGGGCAATTTTTTGGTGATTTAGGATGGTTTAGGGTCTAGGGTGCCGAAATGCTTGAGAGGCCTTTGCTTCCCCAACATCCCTGTAGAACCTCTGCAAATCCGAAACGAGCACTTTCCCAGGCAGTGCTTGCATCGCTTAAGGTGCCTGCCACTGATGCCTTGTGGAGGTGTGAAATCAATCGTTGCAGATTGATCCTCAACTAAGGTTATAAAGCTAAAGCCACTCACAGAATCAGAAGAAACTTACAACAGCATCTGGTTTCTGTAGCAAAGTGGCGGTGGTGCGCTGATGGCGAACTGAGTGACTTCGGCAGCAGTACGAGTCTCTGCGCGGGAGCAGGAGCAGCAGCCAAAGGAGGAGCTGCAGCAGTAGCAGAAGCAGCGGCAGCAGCAGTACCTGCACCAGAAGTAAGTAAAGCATAGCAAGAGTGAAAGCCAAAGGGGCTGAAGCGCCTGGCCCCGTAGCAGAGGAAGCCCCAAACCCGCTCTACACGGCAACCCTGCGGAGAGTGCCAGCAAGCGGCAGTGGTGTTCTCGCCCCACCTCGGCCGTCTGCAGACACTAATATAGGGGCCCAAATAATTACCGATACTCTTTTGGGGGCTCCTTATTAAAACTGTAGTATCACGGGCCCCAAAACCCTATTCTAATTATTCAAGCCCCTACATTAATCAGGAAGGGCTTTGAGAAGAGCTCGGAGGAAGCTTGAGGCTTCCAACACTGGCCCTCGATTCAGACATGGCAAGCAGGTCCGTGGCTCTATTTTAGATTCGGGTAGAAAAAGAGGGTTTCGATGTTTTTACGGATCGGGCTTTCAGGGCCTAAAGGGCTTAGGTTTGGGGTTTTAGGGCCTATCAGGTTCAGAGTTTGGGCTGTCGAGTCTACAGGGTGGAATTTTAGGGCTTAGCCTGTAGCACCTTTAAGGAATTATGTGTGGGAAAAAGCATAGTAGGTAAGTCTCAAAACGTCGACTCTTTGGGCTACAAGTATCTCACCTACTTGTCCAGTATGCTAGGGGATTTTAAGGTTAACCTTTGGGATTATATGGGGGTTGTAGTCACCCAATACGAGATTAAGGTTACCTACTCTAGTACTAGGGGTTCAGGATCAGAAAGGCTTTCGTTGGAGATGGAGGGCCGCAGCCTCGGCCGAAAGCTACTTCGTAGGGCTTACGGTCGAGAAGGTTTACAGTTTGGGGTTTAGGCGTTTGGGTATTTATGGGGTTCAGGATGGTTTAGGAGTATAGGTATAGGGCGTAGGGAGGCTGCGATCTGGGTTCAGGTTTAGGCTTTCGTGCAGGGTTGAGGGTTGAGGCTGTGAGGTTCCTTTGTCCCTGTAAACACTAAGACTATTACTGGTTCCCTGTTGGGAACTGATCATTGTTAATCCTTATTGGGATTTTATCATGACATAAATGTAAAATTGTGTCCAACAAGGACCCAGATTACGGTTCGTGAACCTTCAACCGACCTTATCTCCTGAACTCTACAGCAACTTCCAGACGCCTGAACTGCCGCTGCGTACAAGCTAGCAAGCCTCACAGCAGGCTCTACAGAAAAAAGCTGTGTCATGAACCTTAAACCTGACAATCCTGAAACCCCAACCCCCAAACCCACCAGTGTAGACCTTGAGACCCGAACTGCACGGAAACCAAACCTAAACCCTAAACCCCAAACCATAAAGCCCAAACCCTGAACTGCAAGACCTGTCTCTAGGTTGGCCCTTTAAAGCCTTTGAAAAATGCTAGAACCTCTGAGGCCCCATAAGGAAGACACAGCATGCCTACCGAGTTGTGTTTGTGAACCTCAAACCCACACATCCCAAAATCCCTAAACACGAAACCCTACACCCCTAAACCCTAAACCCCTAAACTCTAAAGCCCCTATACCCTAAACCCTTTGTGCATTTTTCTGAGGCCCCCCGACGGATCCGAGAGCTCAAAGTCGTCACCCTCAAGGTTGCTTGCCAGGTACCTGGATTACGGAGGAGGTTGGTTTATAGGGTTTAGGGGTTTAGGGTTTAGGGTTTTAGCGTTTTAGGGTTTAGGGGTTGAGGGGTTAAGGGTTTAGGGTCTACGGTTTAAGGTTTGGGGCATTAGGGTTTAAAGGGCTTGGCAGACTTACTCTTCGTATTATACGCAAAAAAACGTGTCAGAATGCATACTATGAGTCGGACTACAGTACTTATGTGATTGTGGTAGCATCTGATTCTTGAGGCCCCTATTGGCCCTATGTTTAATGTGCTCCTCGTGTCATGCCCGTAAGGTAAGATCTCAGAACTCTGAGAGTTTAGCACCATCATGCAAGGCTTAAAACTTAGGGCCTTAGCGTTTGGGGTTTAGGGGTTTATGGTTTGGGGTTTAAGGGCTCTGGGTTTAGAGCTCTTTATGAGGGTTTCGAGGGGTTCGGAATACAAGTGTGATGTTAGCTGCAGGCGAATGCTTCTCCCTTTCAGGCCGTTTCGTTTACAACAAAAGGCTGGTCGACACGGTGCTTCTGTGCCTACGCTAAGCGTCCAAAGGCCTCGGAGACGCCTTGCGAGCGTCTTTAAGATATGTTCTAAGAGGCAGCGGTTTGTGACAAGAGTCTCGCTTTGAGGTTGATTGCTTTGACTCATCCTGTGCTTGTGGTGGGCAACATGGGCTGCATTTATCAGAACACCGCAGAATTGACCACAACTGCCTATAATGACCATCACCGTCGTCGTCATCATCATCATCACTATCATTACCATCCTCCTCATCATCACCATCCACATCATCACAATCCTCATCATCACCATCCTCCTCATCACAATCCTCATCATCATCATCATCATCATCATCGTCATTGCCATCATCGTCAGCATCATCATCATGATGATCATCATCATCTCCGTCATCACCATCGCAACATCCATCACCATCATCATCGTCATCGTCATCATGGTCGTCATCATCATCATCACCATCATCATCACCATCATCAGCATCATCACAATCATCATCATCATCATCATCATCATCGTCATCGTCATGATCATGATCATGATCATCATCATCATCATCACCATCATCACCGTCACAATCATCGCCATCATCATCTTCATCGCCATCACATTGTTATGATCATCATCTTCGTCTTGATCATCTTCATCATCAACAGCAGCGGCAACAACGACAGCAGCAGCAAACACAACAGCAGCTTCCGATGCGGGATCATGATCACCATCGGTCTGCTACAAGGCAAGCGTTGGCATACACGCAGGTCACGAGTCCGCCATGCTGCCGACATTGACCTGGCATCAGGAAGGCGTCGAACTGAGGACTGGGGTTTCTGTTTTGAGGATCTGCTAAAGCTCATACCTAAACCGAATTACCAGTCATGAAAGCCGCGCTCTATGTTAACTCACGAGTTCATGCAAAAGAATTATTGCAGGGCTAAGCTAAGGAGTAGCAAAGTCAATATCGAATACGCCTTGAAGTACTTGCTGGGTCATCGGTATCAACACCCAAAGGGTCCAAGTTATAGTATAGTATATACTTTGGGGGTCCAAATACCTACTAAGTAGCTACTATATTGGCACTTGGACCCTTTGGGACATGAGGGAAAAGTATTACGAAGCAGTTGCATGTCTGTGAAGGGTATGCTGATGCTACAAAGGCGTGAACTTGTACCCGTAAGCCAATCGACACCCCAGCCACACTCCCAGAATTACTTTCAGGCGTCCGACAGCACCTACAAAGATTGAGGTTTCTGGTATATGGTTCGTACGACCCTCCGCCATCCCTCAGCTATACACCCGGCTCCGATTCTCCGATATTCTCTGAAGCTTATAAACCCTAAAGACCCTGAACCCTAAACCCCTAAACCCTAAATCCTAAACCCAAAACCCTAAACCCCAAACCCTGAACCCTAGAGCCTGAGCACTGGGGATGATGTCCCGATCCAGGCGTGCAGCGGCCACGAATGGGCCCACCTCGGATTTGCGGAAGGGTTTAGGGTTTAGGGTTTGGCGTTTAGGGTTTTAAGCTTGAACGTTCCATGGATCCTGTGCCTTGTTGCTTTCGGGGTATTATTGGTTTAATGGTTTCGTGTCTTGTACTTCTGAGGGTTTGGGGTTTATAGGGCGTAAGGCTTCAGGGCTTCAGGTTTTTAGGGTGTGGAGGCTCGTGTTCGCAGTGAAGCGCCGATTTTGGGAGACGATCCACAGAAGTTGCGGTGTGCGCTCCTGGGCCTCAGGGCGAAGACCGCCCCGGCCCCAAATAACCCGAACTCTAACAGAGATCGCATCACAAGTCCACAACCCAACGTTCTAAGCCCGAAGCCCTAAAAGCGTAAGCCCAAACAGCCAAAGACACCAAATCCTACCACCATACAGCCCTAACCCCCTAACGGCTGGCCTCTCCCAAGCGGAAGCGACTGTTGGGATCCTCCACCTGCACGAGAGCATTTTTGGGTTTAGGGTGTAGGGTTCGGGTGTTTAAGTCTTGGGGGGTACGGTTTGGGGGTTTCAGGGTTTGGGGTTCGGGTGGTTCAGGAACCCTAAACCCTAAACCTGGAACCCTGAACCGTGAACCCCGAACCCTAAATCGTGGCACGGCTTAGAATGTAGGGTTCGGGTTCGAGGCGGAAAGCTGCTCAAAGCCGGCGCACCCTACGAGCTGGCAGTCGTGATTGATGGTCGGTTGACGCCTAAGCCCTACCACAAACCCAACGCCATAAACCCTAAATCCTACACCCCTACACCTACACCCCAAACCCAAAATCCTACACCCCTGAAGCCACAACCCCAAAGCGCACCCCAAAAGGGAAACTCAGAACGCCAAACTTTGGGGGTTTAGGGTGCTGCCTTTAGGCGTTGGCTCGAAACTCTCGGGGGTACTGCTATGGACGAGTGGAGAGAGCTGACGTTGAGGGTCACCAAAAAACGCTTGCAGTTTAGGGTGGCTTAGGGTTTGGGATTTTCTGGTCCAGGGTTCAGGGTGGTGTACCAGACTTCGGGAGAGCTAAACCTTAAACCCTAAACTTAAAAGTTCATGGGTAATGTAGGGGCCTCAAAGTTATAGGTGGGGTTATAAGTAGGGCACCCATGTTAGGGGACTTACAGCCCCACTTATAACTACCCACGAACCTGCAAGAACCCAGCAGCGAGGCCCCATTAAAGCACAGAAGAATAAACCCTAAACCGTTTCATCTCACTGTACGGCTTGTGGTCGTATGCAGGTGCTTCGAGCGCCAGAAGCTTATGTGCCAGTCTTCCGGGTTTAGGGTTTACGTAGACATAGACATATACATACACATACGCATACATACATACATACATACATACATACGTACATACATACATACATACATACATACATACATACATACTGACTGACTGACTGACTGACTGACTGACTGACTGACTGAAACAAACAGACAGACACACACAAACATATATATATATATACACATATATATATATATACATACATACGTACATCCAGGCATACATACATACATACATACAGACAGACAGACAGACAGACAGAAAGACAGACGGACATACATACATTGACATGTACAGTATTACACATGTTTTGCACATACCGAGATATTCTGCCCATATTATATATGTGTGTCTACACACGCCAACAAAATGTTACATACACATACACGCACACGCAGTCTTACGCAGACATGTTTCGCGTCTGTACGTCCAGGTCGGCCAGACTACTGTCGGCGCCTGAGTACCAAGAAGTGAGAGGCCTGTTGAGTTCCCTAGAACCGTTGTAGTACCTGACCCTTAACCCTAGAACCCTAGGTCCTATAAACCCTAAACCCTAAGCCCTAAAACACTAGAGCCCTAAACCCTTAACCCTAGAACCCCAAGTCCTAAACCCTAACCCTAGAACCCTAAGCCCTAAACCCTAAACCCCTGCATCCGAAAACCCTGGAGCCCTTTGCACCGTCCCCCATGGCCTGGGCAAAGAGTTCCTCCAAGGCGCGATCTGCAGAGATCCGGCTGCCTTGGAATGCGCGGGTTTGGGGCGTAGGGTTCGGGGATGGCTGTAGGGGTTTAGGGTTCAGGGTTTAAGGTTTAGGGTTTAGACGGGATTTAGGGGGTTGAGGAGTGCAGGATTTAAAGGGTTTAGCAGGAGGGTTTGGGATTCGGCGACTTTTCGAATTTTCATGTTCATGAAATAAAAGTTTAGAGTTTACCTCAGGGCTTGTCGCTTGTAGCTCATTTTGTCTCGGGTATTTCGTGCATGTAGGAAGCAAGACTAGCTCAAAACCAAAATGGACTTAGCGGTCGTGCCATAACGAATCCTTTCAGGCCCACGGCGAATCCCAGAAAGTTGGAACATAGGTTTAGGAGGACTAGTGCTAGGATCCCTTGTACTTTACCTTAAAGGCATGAGGACATTCATGTTCCAACTTTCTGGCTTCTACTGCTTTTTACCCCCAGGAGCCCAGTTCCCTCTATAGCGGGTTACTGTCTCTTGCAGGCGTTAGGGTTTAGGGTCTTTAAAGCCTATATAGCCCCGAAAATACCCAGAACCCGGTAACTCACTACATGGGTAACCCTGCTCTTCGCGGTACACCTAAACCCTACACCCTAAACCCTAAATGGATCTAGACCGTATAGGTGCAATGTGGCATATTTGTACATAGAGCGGTTTCGGGTTTAGGGTTTAGGGGATCCCCCCAAAGAGCAGTCGCACCTCTATTGCGAAACCTTGCCTGGCCTACCCGGGGTTGTGAGCCGGCTTTGGTAGAGGGCTTGCAAAGGAAGGGGCCTGAATTAGAAGAGGTTTTGGGGGGGGTGTAATTGATGATGTTGCAAGCATAAGCACTCCAAGGAACAGTATTTAACTAGCATTTATGTCCTGAACCTAAAACTCTAAACCCTACATATGGCTTCCGCATGAGCCCAAATGCCGCAGCTTAGCTCCTTCGGGATTTTCAGCGATCGGATTGGGAGCACTGTAGGGGTTTGAATACTCAGTAATAGTGAAGCCATGACATTACTATATTACAGTAAGCAAAATCAATAGTTTCGCCCCCAGATATCTCCGCCCTAAACCCTAAACCCAAAAGCCTAAAACCCTGAACCTGTTACAAAACCCAAAAGCCTCCCAGTTAAGTTATTCATGCGCAGTATGCCGGGGGTCTACCGACTTTGCGGCTCGATTTGATGGGCAACCTGGAACCCGTCAATAAGGTTCAGGATTTTTGGGGTTTAGCGTGTGCAAGGCTTTAGCTTTCGGGGTTTAGGGGGGGAGGGGAGGCCGGCAAACGGCTCAGCACACTCTCATAAAGGGGTCTTTCAGGTAGCAGGGGAGGGGGGTTATGTATGCTAAAATCATACTCAGGCACCCCATGGAATGGCAACAGCTGGTCAGGCTTCTACAGCCTTAACCCTAAAACGGTATTCATAGCGAGGTGCAAAACATCGGAAGCAGAAACGAATGGATCGTCGAGCTATGAATCAAAGCTACACCTGGTACAGCCGCGGAAGACCCGGCAAACGCAAACAAATAACTATAAGAGTAGCGACAACAAGAGTATTAATATACCACTATTATTATTATTATTACTATTAGTAGTAGTAGTAGTAGTAGTCGTCAGATGAATAAGACTTAAGAAGAGTAAGATAGACCGACACACGGAGGTCTTTTAAGCCCCAGCCCCGAAGTACCTCAATCCCACCCTAAACCGTAAACCCTAAACCCCCAACCCTAAACCCTCAACCCTAATCCCTAATCCCTAAACGGGTTGCAGACTCCCCGGTCGGTCGCAGAGAGAGCATCTCAACTTCGGTGTACACCCTAAACGCAAACTTCGAATTCCCCAAATCCTACAAAACCCTCCCCCGAACCTGGCAAATGTCTGAGAGTCCGGCGTCCATCCTCGTCCTCCGGTTCATCTCCTGTGGGCTCCTTCCGATCGGGCTTCTGGTGTTTAGGGGTTTAGGGTTTAGGGGCTTTGAATTTTAGAGGTTCAGGGGTCTTCAGGGCTTTAGGGTTTAGAGTTTAGAGCTTGGGTTTAGGGGTTTGGGGGTTAGAGTGTTGGCTTTGGGGTTGTGGGTTATGGGCGTCGGGGCTTGCAATGTTGGGCTTCAGTTCCGGGCCTTTTCCTGGCCTTGGGTTCTGAGGGTGTCAGAGTTTAAGGTTTAGGGGGCTTTGGGTTTCGGGTTTGGGGTTTAGGGCTTAGGGGCGTTGGGTTTCGGTTTAGGGTTTAGGGGTTTAGGGGCTTTAGGTTTCGGTTTAGGGTTTGGGGGTTTTGGGTTTGGGGTTTAGCGGCCTTGGGTTTGGGGCTCTACCTTTCTGTTAGGCTTTGAGTCGACTTTGGAGCTCCAAGTTGCCTGAAGTAAGTACTACTCTTAGGGTTTAGGGGTTAGTACTACTCATAGGGTTTAGGGTTTAGGGTGAAGTAGGCTTTAGATCCCAACAATAAGCACTATAGACGGCTCAGGGTTTCGGGTTTCTAGGGTATGTAGACTGCTTGTAGATATGAAGCCTCGAGCTTAGCGGCGTACTCGGCGCTAGCGAAGTTCAGATAGTTTACCTGCATGCTCATTGACATGGCGAGAAGATGGGAGTTTCAGGAATATGGAATCCTGCCTATATAGTCTCCATTGTAGCTCCTATTTTGGATTAACCGGCTTTTATATTGAGAAGCCTAAACAGTATCCCCAAAAAGGGAACTACAATGGAGACTCTAGGTAACACGGTCCCTAAATAACAGGATCCCTATTATACGGAACCCTGAACGGATCCAGTATTGACAACCCCCCAGAGTGGTGTACGACAATCCCGGTTCTTAAGGGACAGTAGGAGGGACCCCTAGAAGGGACCCCAAATCCTAATACCCTCTATAACCCCTATTATACCCCTGATCTAGTCTCATAAAGCCCCTATGTAACCCCAAGGGTCCCTTTAAGGCTCTCTCCTTCAGTCCCTAGAGGTTCCTGAGCTCCTGCAACGTTCTTGTTCTTCTGTCAGTCGCATCTCCATGCCCCAAAACCCTACACCCCTAAACCCCTAAACCCTCCACCCTAAATGCGTGCATCCAGAACTCAGCAGAGGCTGCTCCCGAAATTTCAAGAAAGCTTTGGGTTTAAATCTTGCTGCAGTTTGCACAAACGCCTACGACTCACTCTTCAGGGCTTTCCCAATGCATGGCTGGAGATGCCCTTTAATGTCGCCACTTCATAACCGCAGCACCTTCAGGCGATCACAAAACATGGCCTTATGCGCAGTGTTGAGAGTCCTAAGCTCAAAGCACTAAGCCCTGAGAGCGGTCCAGGATAGACAGGAGAACTTTTACCGATCCGGAAGCAAAGCCGTTGACCTGCGAAGGGAGCTTCGCTCAATCTGCGAAGGCCGTAGGGTGTTACGGGTTAAGAGGGGGCCTTAAAACCATCGAAACAGAGTATGATCATCCGGCGCCCCCTCGAGCAACCCCCTACCTAGAGTCTCCGTTGCGGTTCCTTATTTTTGGGGTTACCTTTTAGGATCCACAATATAGAACTGGATAAACCAAAAAAAGAAACTACGATGGAGACTACGGGTCATCCCTTAACCCACCAAGGCTCAGAGCCAAACCCTAAACATCCCTATCCATAGGCCCCTAAGTAGTTCCTTTTGATGGCTTATGTTTAGAATCCTTTATAAGGTAATCCCAAAAAGGAAACTACTTAGGGGCCTGCGGGTAAAGCGTCAAAGGAATCCTTAAAGGAAGCCTGGCCCCAGGTAGAGCAAAGACGTAGCCTAAACCCTGAACCCTGAACCCCAAACCCTGAACCCTAAACCCTGAACCCTGAACCCTAAACCCTAAACCCTGAACCCTAAACCCTGAACCCTTATCACGACAGGGAAGCAGTTGAGCAGAGACTCCGAGCCTCCTCGAAGTAAGGGATCTATAATGGGGACTCTCAATAAGGGCTTTGGGGTTTAGGGTTTAGGGTTTAGAGACCTATACTACGGGCCCGAAGTTCCACACCCGAAACCCTACTTGAACCCAAGATCCCCAATATTAAGCCCCTAAATCCTAAACCCCTCAACCCTAAACCCTGAGCCCCTGAACCCTAAACCCCTCAACCCTAAACCCTAGGAACTAAGTGCTGTGCAAGTCGTCGGGTTGCTTCTTGGCTGCAGGCTCTGCCGGCGGAGCATCGGGCATAGAACGGTTAATGTGTAGCGTATTGCGTAGGGTTTAGGGAAAGTTTAGGGTTTAGGATTTGGCCCTAAACCCTAAACTTTTAGGGTTTGGGGTCTAGGGTTCAGGGATGGCCAGCTTCTTTTTGTGAACCATCTTTTCCCTCAGGTATCCGCGTCCGGAATTCCTGGTAGACGTTCAGGGTCTATAGTTTATGACGTTTACGTTTGAGGTTTCGAATCGAGGCAGTAAGGTGTACGTTGGGGTTGAGGATTTGGAATTAGACAGCAAAAAACCGACCTGACGATGAATACGTAGGCAGGCAGGGGTTTCGGGATGTAGGATGTAGGATCGGGTTTCCTCGCCCTTTGCAACACATTCTACACCTCCCCCCAACCCAGCAAGGTTCAACACGCCCTAAACCCTAACCCTATCCTAAAGCTCCTATCCCAGCAAGCTTCCGCTCGCCCCATCCTTTTCGAACTGCGGCCGATCCTCACATTCGCTCTGCGGCACCTGCTCAAGATGACCTCACGAGATGGGTGGTGCTGACAGGCCTGGTATAGGGGATTGTAGGCGCATTAACATTTAAGAGGTATTATCACATGGTTCTATTGCAGCATAAGTTAATATTCTCATGCACTTTACTTATATAATTATTAAGGAACCCTAGCACTACCGACGATTCAGGCCCCCGATCGTACATGCTTATAAGGTACTTGCGTGACAGCAGGTGAACATGCTGTTGGGAATTTTATAATAATCAAATATACATAAGATACATACATACATACATACATACATACATACATACATACATACACACATACATACACGCATGCATACATGCATACATGCATACATGCATACATGCATACATGCATACATGCAGACATACATACATACTATACATGCA
>CAJNJA010015041.1:0-11937 GCA_905231915.1 Symbiodinium necroappetens | reverse complement strand
TCGCTTGTTCCAGCCTTCTCAGCCCCCCCCCCCCCCCCCAAAGCCATGCAGTTTTGCAACTCGTAAGCCTCAGCTCGGCCCCCACCGAAAGCCTTTCGTTTGAGAAGGTTTATCTAACATCTCAAGCGTTTGGCCTAGTGCTCGGGGTTTTATCTGGGCATTGGGCCCTCGTCCTAGACCCGAGGCCTATACCCAAAACCCTATTCTAATTGTTAAGGTCCCTATATACATCATCCCACACACTTCAAGCCTAAACCACTCGCCATAACATCCTGAACCCCATAAGCCTTACTTTAAACTTTAGCAGCCTAGATAATTATCAATATTCTTCCTAAGTATACTGTAAAGGAGCCCCTAACCCTACTCTGATTATCTAGGCCCCTAGATGAAACCCTACACCCTAAACTTTAGACCCTAAAAACCCTAGATTAAACCCTAAACTTTAGACCCTAAAAACCCTAGATTAAACCCTAAACCCTGCACCATGAACTTCGGAGGCCGACTCCGAACATCGACGAGCCGAAACGGGAAATCGGCATGGAGCTGGCGCTCGTCGGGGTGGCTCCGCCCGTGTTGGTAGTCTAGGGGCCTCAATAATTAGAATGCGGTTTTGGGTGATATTATACTATAGTTATAATAAGAAAACCGCCAAAATTATATAAGTAACTATTAATTGCCCTCTAGTATTATTAAATTTTTAACCTTAAATCTAGGGTTTCGGGTTCTGGCAGCAAGTTCTCGCTGCTTTCCTAGGCTTTGCATTCTATTTTTGTCTCGGGCTAGGGGGCTTTGACGCGCCGACCACCTTTGAACCCTTGGCCTCGAATCCTAAGCCCGCCTAGGGGTTTAGGGGTTTAGGGTTCAGGGTTTAGGGTTTTAGGGTTTAGGGTTTAGGGTTTAGGGGTTTAGGGTTCAGGGTTTAGGGGTTTCGGGTTAGGGTAAATCGACATATTGAAGCTTTAGCGTTCAATGCAGGGTCTAGTGCTTGGTGGTTCAAGGATGCGGGGGTGTCATTCTGCTATAACTAGCCTGCTGGACATTGATATCCACAGTATGTCAGGGTTTCCCAAGTGGCAAGGCAGGAGCATTCGAGGGCGCCCATGCCCACCGTGCCAAAACCCACAACCCTAGACCCCTTAAGCCCTGAACCCCTAAACCCCTGCACCCCTCAACCCTGAACCCTAAACCCTAAACCCAGCCGCCTGGGAGCTTGCACCCTAAGCCCTAAGCCCTAGACGGCAGTCCAACCTCGAAAGTCTAGGCCCCAAAGCCCTCTACCTGTAAACCCTATAACTCGGCTAGACGAGCCTCATCGTAACCCTTGTCGAAATTCCTCCTACTCAGCCTTACTGACTTACACTAGCCCTTGTCTCTGGAACTTCCGGCTTTAGAGACTGAGCTCTAAACCCAAACCTCTGCCAGGGTGGTGGCGATGCGCTGGACGAAGCGCCTGCATGGACCTGAGAAATCTGAAAGTCAAGGGTTTGGGGTAAAGTTCAGGGGTTTAGGGGGTTAGGGTTTAGGGTTCGGTTTTTAGGCTTTGGGGGGGGGGGGGTTTAGACTGTAGTGTTGTTTGAGAGGGCTTCTGCATCGGAACTGACAGTCGAGGTCTTTTTGAGCTCAGGGTTTGGGGTCTCCAGGAAGTCCGAGCCCAGACCTTTCCAATATCCCTTAAGCAAGAAAAGATACCTTAATTTAAAACAGAAGAGGATCAGGGTTTCTAAAATAAATAATAAGAGGATCAGGTTTCTATAAGGGCACTATAAGAACTAGAACCTGAAATTATAACCGGACCCCTAATATATGATTTAAGGTATATTATATTCCTCAATTCAAAGGGGTTTGCGGAAGGCCTGGGCCCTAAACCCTAAACCTGGACAGGAGTCAATACCCTGCCGAAGTTGATTTTGCATGTTTTCGAGCGCCTCCGAGCTTCCCCTAAACCCTAAACCCTAAACCCTAAACCTTAAACCCTAAACCCTAAACCCTAAACCAGGGCGAGTCAGGGCTTTTAGGTTTATAGGCTTTGGGGTTCCGGGGGAGTCATACGAAAAACCGCCGGGTTCTTCCGGCTTTGTGTGGAGGGCGCCCAAAACGGGCCACCCTACACCCTAAACCCTAAACCCAGGAATCTGTCAGGTAATCATGGAAGATCTTCTAAAAGAGTGTTTCGTAAGGAGTTTAAGGGGGTCTCAGGGTCTCCGAAGAGTTTATGGACGGGTCTCAGGGGCTAAAGTATAGGCTTTCGTAAGGAGGGGAAAGGTTGACGAAATTACCCGAAGTCTGGAAGTCCGAACCGTGAACCCCTCAAAGCTTGAGCCCTAACATCCTAAACCATAAGAACTATAAACGAAGAGCCTTAGCTACTGCTACCACAATTCTTGTTATGGTTATTCTTGTTATGTTCATTCTTCTTAGTATTGTTGCCTTTTCTGATTGAAGCACTTCGGCTTGAGGGTACCGTCGCCACTGTGGCAGCTGAAGGCAGACACAGATCATCCACCCTACCTCAAGCCTGAAAATCCTGACTCCTTTCAACGCCAGCCCTTAAACCCCAACCCCCCCCCCCCCCCCCCTAAGCCCTGAATTCGAGAAGTCACATTGTAGCGCCAGCCAGCTTTTCCGGAAATTTCACGGCGAGGTATCAATGGATAAGTAGTCAGCAACTTGTCGTGCTTGAGTTGTGCCGACGGTGATTGGGCCTGCGTTCAAGGTGCAACGCTGTGGATGCCTCATTTCAGATGCAGCCGTAAAGTGGTAAAGAAAGCCCTTCGTGTTCGATTTAATAGGGAGCCCCACACCCACAAAGAGAATCAGGGCACTACTGGATCTAGCGCCAAAACTCTAAGCCCTAAACCGTGATTGTAGAGTGATTCGTAATATGCTGTGAAGCATAAATTTGCCTGTTGCTGTTGGCACCCCTAGCCCCAAACCTCAAAACCTGTCATAGCCTCCACGCAACGCCCCAAGCCATGAATGTTAAACCCTAAACCCCACCTAGACTCTAGACACCCCTGACGGCAGCCATTTCGTCCTTTCCCAACACTAAGGGTATTGAGGCAAAACGCGACAGTTGCTGGGGCCTGGGTAGTTTCCCCACAGCCAAGACTATAGATTCGGCTGAGAATCCCAAATTCGGGGCAAGGCCAATATGTACAGCAGTGGGGTTGATCGGTGCTTACAAGCATACTGAATAAATACTTAATTGAACATCAACAAATATGTGTATATATACATATACATATGCACATACACATATGTACGTGTATATGTATATACTAAGTACATAGATTTTGACCAGGATTGAAAATACTTGCCTACCACTAATCCTTCAAAGCCTGCTAAAATCTGACAGCCCTTACCTGTCCAGTATCCTAGGGGAAGCAAAGGTTACGCTTCGGGGCTATATAATAGTACCCCAAAGATGTTCAAGGTTAGCTACTCTACTACTCAGAACTGGAAGCACTGAAGACTTAAAGCTAAACCAAAGTTCCCTGATTCGCACAAGACGGAGCACACTCGCTCAAGCGAGAGCGCGGCTGCAACCAAAATGAAACACGCCGCCAAGCAGATGGAAGCATCACAAAGATGTTGGGCCATTCCACCTGAGCCACGGCTTACGTAGGGGGCTCGGCGTTTAGGGTTGAAGGTGTAATTAATGATTTAGGGTTTGCCTGGACCCCAAACGTACGAATTTAGAACAATTACCAGCCTTTTTATAGGTGTTAAGCCATTAAAATTCCAACTTTTCGGGCGTTGGGGTCGGGGTTTTGGGCTCAGGATCAGGAGAGAAAGAAGTCTGCAGGCCCGGCACCCTAAGCCTTTAAACGGTTTAGGGTTTAGGGCCCAAAGAATTACCAATACTATTTGGGGGCCGAGGACCTCTTCCAAGAAGTTTTGGCGCTGCCGACTGTTTCACGCTGAATTCGCATATTTTTGGGATGCGCTGCGTTTGGCAGCACTACTGTCCGCATCCACTCCAATCCAATACTATTTGGGGGGGTTGACACGGTTTAGAATTAAGGGTTTGGGGGGTTCCTTATTCAACTTATAGTATAGTGGGCCCCAAAACGCTATTCTAATTCGTAAGGCCCTTTTTTGTAAGAGACACGGAGCCTTTTAATGTTGAAGATCGGGCCCTTGCATCCCCCTTACACCCTAGACCCGTATCCCATCTTAACCCTAAGCTGTATGTATCCTAGACTAACCCTGTGGCTCCAAATAGCCCAAAGTAGGTACTATTTACAGACTTTAGACCCCAAAGTAGGTACTATTTGTATACTTGGAGCTCTAGGGTAAGGGAGAAGTAGACAGCCCGAACCTTGAATCGGCGATCAATGGAGCTTTTGAACTCCACAATGCATGCGCCTGAAGAATGCATGGGCCTGAAGAATCGGTAAATGATGATCAAACTTGCTGCCGCAAGCTCAAAGCCATGGTCTGCTCACAAAAGAATCGGTCTCACTGACATGGAGCTGTTCAGTCTGACGTACGCTCTACGACCCATGTGCATCAGAGCATAGTATACCCTTTATGAAGAAGTCACCAATGTCTATTTAGAACACCCTCTGCATTAAGTTTAATTGCCACCCAAAGTCGTCACGAGAATCGTGTGCACATAAATGGATGCGGATTCGGTTGGGGGGAATAAGCAATTACAACAAGGGGTCTGAAGGGTTTGGGACTCAAGGGCTAGGGCGCAGGTGTAGTGCAAGACGTGATCTTCGTGCCATATGGCTGCTTTCGTGTTGCCTTATGTCGGCGGGATCCATGCCTTGTTTGTCTTAAAAGAAAGTATCTGGAGTCTAGCTCGGGAGCGAAAAATGCCTAACCCCAAATGTCTCGAGGGCCTGGTGAACTGGGGTTTATGTACCGTTTAGGGTTTTGTGCTCTCGGGTCTAGCGGACAAACGCGAGCAACATGGGCAGCACAAGCAGGACCTAAACCCCAAACCCCAAACCCTCAACCCTAAACCCCAAACCCTAAACCCCAAACCCTAAACCCCAAACTCTAAATCCCAAAACCCCAAACCCTAAACCCCAACCCCTCAACCCTCAACCCCTAAAAGCCTAAACCACACTGCAAGGCCAAGCTCCTGGCGTGCCCCAAGTGCCATCTTCCCTCTTCGTGTAGGCCCAAGTCTCGTCGTACCTGGGAGCTGGCTTAGGGTTTAGGGCTTAGGGTTTAGGATTTCAGGTTTAGGGTTTAGGGTTTGGGGTTTAGGGTTTAGGGTTTAGGGGCCCAAGTCTCGTCGTACCTGGGAGCTGGCAGCCTCTAATCGCTACCTTAAACTACCAAAACCTACTTTTTTTTGGTAGGCTCCCAACAGACTACATCTTAGGGTTTATCATAAGAACCTACCAGAAAGTAGGGCTGTGGTATTTTAAGGTAAAGAAGCTCTGTCATGAACGCCTGTTGAGGGGGTGAAGGCTTGCTCAGGCAATGGTGACGCTGCATCTCCGAGCCTTCGAAGTGATCAGTACGTAATGACCCTAAACCCTAAACCCAAAGCCCTAGGCCCTAAACCCTAAACGAGTCTTGACAGCCAAACTCTTCCTCACCGAACTCTCTGCACCTAATGCTGAAACCCCAAGCACTGAGACCCAAAGCCCTGCAAACACATCTGTGAAGCCTTACAAGCTTTGGTGCAGGCAGGGGGAGACCAAGGGATAGAACATGCGAAAAAAACATATGTGTATATATATATATATATATCACTCTATAAGAAACTGTGCTACACTATACTCTACTCTGCTCTACTGTACAGTACTATATTATACTAGTGTATAATGTAGTATAACCCTAGCACCAACAATCTCAGCCAAGAGAGTAGCGAGAGAGCGCGAAAGCTTAGCCTGTGGATGGTGGGAGCTTCTTCTGTGCCGGTTTAGGAGAGAAACCAGGTATCACTGGAATGCCTGACTTGTCCTTTCTTGAAACTACTGCTGCGCTACGGTATCCTCTGCAATGATTTCAACGGAGCTTACAGAAGGTACAGCTATGCTGTTGCATGCACGTTAGTCTACTACACAAATAAGTTGTGACAAAAAAGGCGTTGATGGCCCCTTCTCGACAGCGCAAGTATGCCCACCGAGGGCACTTGATTTTCTCCACCGCATCGGCTATATCCGGCCACTCCAGACATGTCCGTTCCTGCACCAAATTACTGACACAAACCCAACACCTTTAACCTGGAGTTGGAAACGACATGCTGAGGCATAACATTCCGACATTCAGAATACAAACCTGCAAAACATTTCCGGTCTACAGCTATAGATATAATGGTTGCATTTTTATTGTGGGGACAGACTTATCGGGTTTTATGGGGATGGGGGGGGGGGGTAGCTTCAGGGCTTTAGGATTTAGTTTTCGCAGCGACTCAAAATGGAAAATATGATCAACCAAAATACTCCCGCACTCGATCCTTAAATCACGGGGGTCTTTGAACAAACCATGGGCTCGTCTTCCCCCTAAACCCTAAACCCCCTAGGCCCTCAACCCTAAAGCGCAAACCCTAAACCTTCTAAGGATCCTTGGAAGAGCGGGGCCGTCGGAAGCCCACAACTTGTGGATTAGCTCTGGTTCATTGTGTAGGACTTTAGGACTTAGAGAATTTCTGTTTGGTATATATATATATCTGAATTTAGGACCGGGCTATTTTTCCTCTCTCTCTCTCTCTCATATATATATATATATATATATGTATGTACTCTTCCGTATACTTATATTTATATAAACACCAAATAAACTCGATGATGCCTTCTGCATCTTTCGTGTTCATCTCTAGCTGTCTAGCCATGGGCACGTCTGCACCGTGGTCTTTCGAACTGCCACTAGGCCCTAAATTCTGTCTACCCCAATCGAACCTTACTGCGCCCGTACATCGTCGCACATCTTTTTGCAGCTCTGGCATGGAGTGATGACAGTGTTCTAAA
Source organism: Symbiodinium necroappetens (assembly GCA_905231915.1). NCBI lineage: Eukaryota > Dinophyceae > Suessiales > Symbiodiniaceae > Symbiodinium > Symbiodinium necroappetens. Next base: position 5,002 of record CAJNJA010015041.1, on the reverse strand, counting down.
GGCGTTCCAGCATTGGGCTTCGTGCTTTCCTGACCTGCGTCTATTTACGTATGACAGGCGCACACATACAATGGCATCTAGCATTTTGGGTTTACTTTGGGATTTATGGTTTAGTTCAGGAATTGGGGCCTTAACATGTAGCGAAGCACGAAGCCATGTTTTTTGGGCTGTGTTCGGCTGTATATGCCTTACGCTGCCATCACAGGCGAAACACACAAAATGAGTAGCTATTGCACAGCTTCTCTTCCGCAGATTCATGGTGAAAGCGCTGCGAACTTGAGTCGAGCGTATCGTCCCCGCCATTCACGCAAAGGTCTTACTGGACATGCTGGCACCTGCACTGAGGGCTTGCCGCTTGCGATTCTGCCTCCTCTTATGTGCTTCTGTTACTGTACACAACCGTGGTGATAGGTTGAGCGGTAGCCAGTAGTAGCCTTACCACAATATAAAGGCCGTCCGAGTACCACTGGCAAATTAGAGCGACGAGCAAGATCTAGGTTGTCCAGCTTGCCACATACAGCTTCGGATCATCCAGAGAGGGAGCCTCACAGGTAAACACACCAGCCGGCATGACAAAATCAATCAAACAAACAACAAACAGGCAGAGCGACGAGAATTGCAGCAACAGAAATGCAGCAATCTGCATAGTAGGGGAAACAAGAAGCAATCAAGACAAAAACACATAAACACTGCCAACCCCAGTCCCCCCCCCCTCCCCCAAACCGCAAAATATTGAACCCCAAACCCCGAAACCTCTCGACCCCGACCACTCCCACAAAAACCTCACAGACACCTCACCAAATCCTGCCAACTCAGAGAAAAGTACCCAAGCAGCTGCGCTTTAGGTCCCACATTCTTCTCTGAATGACTTTGGGCACCTGAGGCCCTAGTACTTGAAATTAAGTCCGTGGACCCTGAAAGAACGCCGCTGTTTTTGCCTTATCTAAGACTTGCAAAACCAGACCTCCAAAACCGCCCTCCAAAGCCCTGAAGGATGAACCTCATGTGCTAAGGATGAAGGGCCCTAAACCCAAAGCCCCAAACCCTTGCAGCCTTAACCCCAAACCCCAAAACCCTAAATCCTAAACCCCCCAAATCCCTAAAACCTGCACCCCCAAACCCTAAACCCTAAACCCCCAAACCCTAATCTCCCAAACCCTAAACCCCCAAACCCAAAACCCCCAAACCCCAAAACCCACATTGCTTGAACCCCCTGGAGCCTCCAGGCCCAAGGGGCCATGTCTCCTCGCTTTACTGCCGGATGCCGGTGGACCATCCTCAGGGGAAAAGAAGGGGTTTAGGGTTTAGGGTTTTGGGGGTTTAGGGGTTTAGGGTTTAGGGGTTTAGGGTTTAGGATTTTTTCCCGGGTTTTTAGGGTTCCTACAATGACAATGTTCTATTGAGGGTTTATGAGGTGTGGGGGATTCGGATTTCAGGCTTTACCTAGCGTGCTGTAATGTTCTGAATTCGGGGGTTTATGGAGTTCTTCTGATTTGTACAATGGGCTATAATGTTCCATTCAGGGTGTTTGAGCGTTTAGGATTTCTTCGGGTCTGGAAACTGTGCTACAGCGCTTAGAAGGTTTATGAGGGTCCAGGGTTTGGAATGTTTCTGGGTGGATGTAGGGTCGGTTCTATGATGATCTGTTGAGGGGTGTTTGCGGGTGTAGGGATTAGGGTGCAGCGCTTTTGTCAAGATCGTATAAGGTTCTATGATCTTCAGGTGCGGTCTTCAGGCTACTATGAAGGTTTATGGTTGAGGATTCTCTGGTTTAGTAATTTAGGGTTTAAAGGGATTTAGGATGAAGGACTGGGTTTCAGGCCTTAGGTTTATATCAAGTCCTTCTCACTTTACTCGGGTCTATGGAATGTGAGACTTGATCTTCGAACGGTTTCAAGGAGCTGGAAGCTTAGGCTCAGGGTTCGGGGCTGGGTGTTTTGGGCAGTTTCCTAAACCCTAAACCTTAAACCCTAAACCGTAAACCTAAACCCTAAACCTTAAACCCTAAACCTTCAACCCTAAACCCTAAACCCTAAACCTAAACCCAAACCCTAAACCCTAAACCCTAAAACCCTAAACCACTTTGGGATTTGGGCTTCGGGGATGTTAGGATCCTTGGGGGCTTCAGGGCCTTGTGCAGCTGCTTCGGATAAGCCCGTAAGCAGTAGGAGGCTCGGCTTCTGCAGACCTTTAGGGTTTAGGGGTTTAGGGTTTAAGGTTTAAGGGTTTTTTACAGTTGGGTTTAAGGGTTTAGGGTTTCGGGGTTTAGGGTTTAGGGTTTAAGGGTTTAGGGTTTAGGGTCTAGGGATGTCAATGTCTGAGGTATTGTTTACAGCCTCCGGCTGGAGTTTTCGAAGTGCTCCTGCGCAGCTGCTATTCTCAAACGACTATGTTCCGTTTTGTCCGACACCCCGGGAACTTCAGCATCTGTTCTAGCAGTCCTAAATTTGGAGAGATGAGCTGTTCGTCCCGAAGATAACACATCCCTCCCACAACAAACACCCCAAGAGGGTTCCCAGTTGCCTAATCCCTAAAACCTAGACCGCCCATCTTAAGCCTTAAGCCCTTCTAGCCACAGCCTACAAAGCCTCTGTAGCACCCCTGTTCTGGCGCTTTCAGGCTGGCGTGACGGCGCCTCATTATAGCTGCTAAACCCAAGCCCTATATCATAAAGCCAAACAGCTTCAAGATGGTGACTATTGGGGCCAGGAACGGGCAAAACCAACCAAGGCACCACGTTGCCCAGTGCCGCCGCGCAAAGCACCAGCACGGGCGTTCCTTGTCGGGCTGCACTTAGAAGCTTCGGGATTTCGGGGTTACTTCGAAGACTTCCACAAAAAGTTAGAACACGCGAAGTATAGGCCCCTCAATCTATCCCGAACTACTCCAGTTGCAATGTCCATCTGCAAACCTACACTGCCAGAACGTGGAGGGTAAAGGCCTGAAGAATTTTTACCAAACCCCGGTTAAATGGCTACGTCCCACACGGTTTAGGGTTTAGGGTTTAGGGTTTAGAGTTTAGGGTTTAGGGTTTAGGGTTTAGGGTTTACAACTAATTAACTCTGATGACTACCTATAGTTCTCCTGACCCTCCAAGCAAGCCCTAAACAGCAAACAGCAAACTCTAAAAATCCGACACCGCAAACCCATAACAGGATATAACTTGATATAACCCCAGATTCTAGTCCCAAGAAATCCTTCAACTGTGCGTGCGGCAGGTAAACAGGGAGCAAACGAAATGGAGCCGGCATGCCTAGATTGAACCCCTAACCTCTAAACCCCAAACCCCGAACATCTAACCCCTAAACCCTAAACCCCTAACCTCTAAGCCCTAAGCCCCTAACCCCTAAACCCTGAACCCCGGACCTCTAAACCCCTACTGCCCAGCACCGAAACCCGAAGTCCGCAAGACGATGGTAATAATGTAGGGGCCTTTATTAATCAAACAAGGATTTTGGGGTATCTTATACTGTAAATATAATAAGGAACCCCCAAAATAAATAATATAGGGAACTATTAAGGCCCCATTAATGTAAATAGACACTGTATCTTTGCACGACCAGCTCTGACAACCGAACCCCAAAAAAGGTAGGTTCTTTTCGGCTGCAGGTATACACCGGCTTCAAACCCTAAGCCCTAAACCCTAAACCCTAAACCCTAAGCCCTAAAACCCTCGCCAAGTGTCTCCCACCCAGCCCGGCGCATGGGCTGGGAACCAAAGGAGGCTCCTCCAAAGCGGATAGCGGCGTTTAGGCCCGCTTTAAGCATGTCGGGTTTGGTGGGTTTAGGGTTTAGGGTTTGCGTGTAATGTACTGGTGTGCGGCCCGTTAGGGTTTAGACTTTAGGGTTGTTGTTCTTTGAGGATTTAGGTAGGTTTTTGGAGATTTGCTTTCGGGTTCAGGGTTCGGAGTCGGGCCTGCTGTCTCTGAGCATGAGCATTTTGCTGGGGAGCTGTTCTAAGCTACCAATAATTAAAACCAGGTGGGTTCAGGCAAAACCTGACCTAAACCCCTAAACACGAAACCCTGGAACCCGAAATAAACCCCTAAACCTTAAACCCGTAAACCCTGGAACAGTAAATGAACCCCTAAAGCCACCAAAAACCACCCGACCTCGAAAGCCGGACATAAGAGAAATGTCTCTCAGGATCTGCCTGGGCCTGGACTATACCCATAGGCTCCTTAGCAGTTCCTTTTCTGGCATTACCTTTATAGGATCCTAAATATAAACCACAAAAAGGAACTACTTAGGAGCCTACTACCTGTTACTCTAAACCCTGAACCCTCTAGGGCTCCTTCCAGGACCCCCCCCCCAAGTGCCCCTAAATTCAGAGCCCCTGGTGGTCCTGAATCATGGGTATTTGGGTAGACTAGAGGGTAGCTGGGGGGGGTCTAGAGTCTAGGTGATTATGATTTCAAGTTATTAAGCCCATATGTATATGTGTATATATATATATATTATATATGTATATGTATATATTTATATATATATATATATTATATATATATTATATATGTATATATTTATGTATTATATAATATTCGTATATACATAATATAATAATAATTATAATGATATATATATATTATTTATATAGTATATATATATATATTCAGACAAATATATATATATACATATTAGTAATAATAAGTATTGGCTGTCTGTTTTGTTTAGCGGTTCCAACATAGTCGGTATCAGAAACTCAGAACTGACCAGTCGGAACTATGGACATTTTAAACATTTCAGATATTTCAGACATTTCAGACATTTCAGGTATTTCAGACATTTCAGATGTCTGAAATGTTTGTGGAATATCATCAAATACTCTCGACTTGAAACAGTGTCGGCATTGACTGAAATGTCTGAAAAATCAGAAATTTTCAAAATATCTGAAGAATCTGACATGTCTGGAAAGTATTGGTTGGCTCGTTCCAACATCTTCGAACTGACAATTTGGATCGGTTTGGATTTTTGCAACATTTCAGATATTTCAGATATTTCA
>CAJNJA010015040.1:0-11937 GCA_905231915.1 Symbiodinium necroappetens | reverse complement strand
CTACTGCTACTGCTACACGACGACTACTACTCCTCTTGGCCGGTTTGCTGAAATGGAAAACAGGTTTGTGGAGTACATAAATGTACGCCCAGATTTCAAAAGGAGCCGCAAAGGAACCTTGGGTCTACTTCCTGGTTCTCATGGAGGAACTGCCGATGCGTAGGGAAGGTCCTTCACCGCTGCCACATCGAGTCACGGCTGTATGCCCGAAGGGGTTCGTAGGCTTCGGAGGTTTTGTGTGTCTTTAGCATATTAACTTGAAGAGAACTGAAGCCTGTGTGGTAGCTGCCCTCCAGGACCACCCTCTCCAGCTGCCGGCAAAGCACGACCTCCGCAGCTGGACACAATATAAACCAAGAAAAGAAACGACTACGGCAGCCGCCATACTGCAACCATAAGCACCATGATCATCATCATCACCAGGATCATATCACCATCATCATCATCATCCACATCACCTCCAAAGCAAGAAGATGGAGATGCAGAATAACAAGACAATCCGCAGCTGTAAGACACGGCAAATCCAGAATCTGGCAAGACTGCACGCCTCATCATGAGAGTAACCACGTTTCAACAAAGGTCGTGAACCGCCACAAGCTCCACCCTCTGGCACCTCCAAGTTTTGGAAGTCCTCGAGAAGCATCTCCTCCGTGACCTGGCGGAGTCCAACTTCGGATCAAGATTCCTGCTGGGCAGTGGAACGGCCATATCAAAAGCGCACACACCTCAACAATGGGGCAAAGTTGACACAGCTAATTAAACGTGTTTCTAAACGCGTCGCAATGTCAGAAACGACATTGTACCAAATTTTCAAGTTTGGAGGACTTGGAAGAAGTTGCACGGACGTGACTACCCAATTATCCGTAGCTTCACAACCCACCGTGCACGAAAAGCTCAAGGGAAGTCCTCGTCACAACAGAATTTCCAGTCAAAAACAAGCTTTCACTAACAAGGGCGCATCTGCCCCAACTGAGGCATTCGCCAGACGCTCTTCGTCCGGGGGTCCACCAGAGTTGTGCCGGCACCTCAGCACTGGTTCACCCTTTACTCGCATGTCAGCAGCTTCTGGCCTAGGCGTAGATCAGTCAGTGGGAATCTTGAGATCGCGCAATGACTTAGCTACTTGAGCTGGCAGCTGTGCAGGCGTGAAGGCTTCGATGACGACGACACCTCGAACACCAAGAGCCAGAAACTACAAACCGCTTTTGCCCAAAGGCAGGGCCAACGATCTTTTGGGGCAACGTACATATTCCTTCCTTCTCCGGGTGGTGGCGCCTCCGGGCCTCAATGCCTCCGCCGCCGCCTGGTGCACCTGCCCAAAGTCCCCGAGGCCCTCGAAATCTCTTCAAATCCGCATTGCACATCTCAGTGGGAGTCTTGCTAAACGGTCTGCCTGCCGCCGCAGCTGTGGCTCCAGGTGACAGAAGACCGAGATGATGGCATCCCAGCCTGGGCTGTCCAACAGAGACGTCACATGAAGAAATACGACAACCTGACACCGCTTCTTTGCAGCAGCTCAGCCCGCGTCAGCTACAGCCCATGCGGAAATCCGCAAGATCGGCAGCCACCTCGGAAGGGTTAGGATATGTTAGGATGAAGGCTGGATGATAGAGAAGCCCGTGGGTTGACAGGTTGGGGAGATTTGGGGAGTGTTCCATTAGATGCTTCCAGATTCTTGTATCTTCCGCATGGTCACCGGCCTCCGGCACGCCACTCCGCGGGAATTCGCATTAGACGTTGCTGCCTACCCGCCTACGAGCACTGCATGTCGATAGCCTCATCAGAGGATGACATGACGACGGCCGTACGCATTCAGCTCAAAACACCCGTCCACCGCAGCTTCAAGCAAAACATGCCACCACCCTCAAGAAGAGACGTCATTGGGACCTTGTCCGCCGCACGCTTACCGGGGCAAGTCTGAAACACACATAACCGTTCAACTCCTTCAAGATCAAACTCAGATGCGGTCCGTTTTGATTCGCACACCTCTCTGGTCTGCCAGGCGGCGGGCCTGGCGAAGAGCGGAAGAGCAAGCGGAGAGCACAAGGAGGCAGAACATCGGAACACTGCCAACCTCCGAAATCGCCCTGGTAACGTTGATAAGCAGCCACTGGTGGTAGAGTACGACCAATACGGCCCAAGAAACCACAGCACACTCGCTAAAAACGGATTGAACTGGTACTCTTGATGTTGTCTTCTCCATATGCGATTGCTGTTCGTGTCAAGCAGTCCAATGTCTGTAACTGTGCCTGATGTACTTACTTCGTATGCAGTGCGCACGTACAACTTCTCTCCCCACAACTAGTTGCTTCATGCTTCTTCCAATGAATGTGCCACCACTTCTTCCAGGAGTCGAGCTGCAATGATTCGCAAGGTGTTTAAAGGAGTGGATTGTGCTAGTGGTGCGTCCTAAACCGATAGACAACTACTGACACCAAGTCTATACAGCCATCTTTCCCGTCGGTACCGCTTTTAAACTACAGTGCGTTGACCTCTGAATGGCCCTAAACACGGAACCATACTGAACCCATCAGCTGCACAGCCCGCCTTCGACAGGCCTGCCTTCGACAAGTCTACCGCCGTGCAGGAAAGGCCTGAGAAGGAAAAAGTGTTGGCATGAAAGTTGCAGCGGCAGAACTCATTGCACAGTCTTACTGTCCGAATCTTCCTTTGAACATTCGCTTCCGCTGCAGCGCACGACTCGCCCAACCAGGCTTTGGAAAGATTTGGTGCGACGTCTGTTTCCAGCCGCTGAACCCTTTTTGTACTCGGAGCTTAGGGCTTTTCGGGTCATGAGTCCTTCAGTGCTTGAGGTTTCTGGTGGCATCGGGCTGGTCAGTGCTTGAGATTTGGGGCCGTTCCAGCTTCAGGAATTAGCGGTGAAGGCGACTGGATTTTGGGAGCGGAGCGGTTCTTCGTTTGAGTTTCGGATTCCAGCGCTGTGGAAGAAGGAAGCCCCTAAGGCACGTGGTTCAGCTACCCAACCGGCCCGGGTCCTCAGAAGTCTACGTCGGCTGAGGCGCGAGCCGACACCAGCTAGAAACACGGCATTGCGCCCCTGCAAGAATGCGCGTACATCCTTATTCCGAGCCCTGATCCCCGGCCCGAAAATCGTGGATACAAGCTTCTCAGGTGCATGGGGTGGCATGTGTGTTTCTGCGTCTTGCTGTTTTTTCTTGGCAGTTCTGGATGAGGTTAAAGTAGTTGAGGCCGCAGTAGCAGTAGCAGTAGCACCAGCAGTCGCAGTAGCAGCAGCAGTAACAGCAGGAGCAGTAGCAGCAGGAAGAGGAGTAGGAAGGGGAGGAGGAGGAGGAGGAGCAGCGGTAGTGGTAGTGGTTGTGGTAGTTGTCGTCGTAGTGGTAGCGAAGAGCCCAAGCCCGAGAATCTCAGCATCGGCACAGCCCATTCATCACGGAAACTTTGCCCTCTTCATGGAAGCTCGTTTCGTCCCCAACTTCACTCTAAGCTCTGGATCCCGGGAGTACATATACTCACCCTGCCACCTAAATCTGCCTCGCCCTCGCCAAGAAGTAAGGCCGAACCTTCTCTGGGGAGGAGATTCCTCGGCTTAGGAAAGTCTCGCAGAATGGTGTAGGCTTTGGGATCGCCTGCTTAGGGCCCCCAGCACCGGCTTGGGCAACGGGTTTGGAACTGACTTTTCCAAAACGTCACAAAGACTGGACCTGAACGGTCTTCGCAATGTGCTTCCAGGTTAACTGCTTGAGCCAAGGCCTCACTAAGCAGGCCACGAGAACTCGAGCTGAAGCCCCGCAGCCAGACCCCTTCCTCAAAAGAACGTAAACCCTGAACAAGGCAAAAGGTCACATCAGGGCAAGATCTCTAAACGATCCGACTGCAATTGCAGAGCTCCGGGAATCTGAGGCCACAACTCGTCCCAAACTCCACGGACGAACTCGTTCGGATCCTCGGTGTTCAATTATATGACGCTTGGCCCTGGCTCGACAGATAACCTTGTGCACCATGTCTAGTGCGTGCGCGCTAATAACTTTAACTGCCCACGCTTGCCAGGCCCAGAGTCCCCGTTTGATTCATGTTGTAGATCTGTGAGAGCTTAGCATACAAGTCCTTGGCAATTTTCGGGCTCTAGGAATAGATGATGAGATCGTCAACGTACACACGTACCAAGGTCAACGAACCATCCTGTTCAAACCTATGATGCACAGTCGGATCGGCAGTCTCGCTAAACACAAATTTGCCATGCAACGTGTTGGTGAACTCAAGGCACCAGCTCAGCAGTCCCACTCGTAAACCATTCACGGCTTTGTGATGCTGCGCAATCAAATCTTTTTTTGAACTTATTCTCCTCATCATAATGACATCCCATTCGGAAACATAATGCAGTCCATCTCTTGCACAGGGGCTTGCATAAATGCAACTCTGACATTTGCAAACAACAGAGTGCCACCTCGCATTGCGCGTATCGCAAGAGCACCGCGCAATGCTTCAAGTGAGGTCTTCGGACTATAAAATATTATAAATTGCCATCGGCCAAAGGATTTGAACCAATGGCATAATCTCTTACAACAAGGCGCGCCCGCAACCTCTCAGGATTCGCAGCTGAAGACTTCGAGGTTAAAACCCAACGAGTGGTGTGGATTCTGCGTGTGGCCTTCTTCCGGGCCTCTGCCTCTCCAATGATGGGTGCTACACCAAAGGCATCTTACTCAAAAAGCTCAAGCTTCATCCCGTCCCCCAGGCGCTTCCTATGCAAAACTTTCCCTGAAACCTCACGCGCAGCGTTGTCAGGCACGTGAACCCAGATGTTCTTACCTCCAAACTTCATCCGAAACCACTCGATCGGATCATCCCCTTTCTTAAATTCACCGTGGAGCCCCGCACGTGCAAACAACAAAGACATATCTGTGTTCGGTATCCTGGGCTGCAGAGACACAGAGCAACGCGTGCGAATGCATGAGTGGGCATGTCGGGCAAAGACACGCATGTGATGTATCTCACATCAGTCGGCGAAAAACACACCACCCGCGTGTGGACGCTATTTCTCGGAATGACACATCCCTGGCGACAATATACACATCAGCAGCCGCTCCTCCCCATGTGGACGTTGTTGTTTTTTGTCTCCGCGTCATGCACGTCCGATTTCGGGATGTGCCGCGAACACTGGGGTTGCAAATCCTCTTCATCATTGCATTAAAAGCACATTTTGGCGCCGCATCCTCAAGCAGACTTGCATTCTCGTCTTCCCGTCGCCTGGCTTAATCATCTGGGGATCAGCACGGTACACAACACAACCAGCCATTCCCCGTCTAGCCCCTCGACTCCAAAGCACCCAATCAAGACACGCGGCAATGCCGGCACAGCACGTCACAACCAGCATTCCCCGTTTAGACGCTCGATGGCGCAAGCACCCACTCGGATGCGCAGCAGTGGCATCACAGCACGTCAAAACCTGCCATTCCCGCCGTAGATGCTCGATTCCACAAGCACCCATTCGAGACACACCTCCGTGGCATCACAGCACACACAAACCAGCCGTTCCACATCTTGACGCTCGATTCCACAAGCGCCCACTCGAGACGCGCGTCAGTGGCATCACAACGCGTCACAGCCAGACGCTCCTCTTCGAGCACCCAGTCGAGACGCACGTCGGTGGCATCACGTTCAGAAATAGATGTAGCTGTTCGATCGCGTTCCCGAGTGACAACGCCGACGCGTATTCTTAGTATCAGCGATGTGCGATAAAGCAAGCACTGGTATGCAGCCAGCTGCGTTGAACCCTCGTTAAGAACAAGAACGACACTTGCGACTTCCTGATGCGCACAACCCTGCACCGGCACCTCGTTTTCGGTTCGCGGGAAGAAAAATGATCAGGCAGGTCGTGAGCGCTCACACTGCAGCTCCAACCTATCCAAGGATAGCTAGAGCACAAGGTCACGCGAGTCGCGAGGGCCGCGCGGTCTCTGCCCCCATGTCGGATGCTGAGACTACACCCCCAGTTCTCGCACCCCTGCCAGTGTCGCTGGATGCTTGCACCGTCTGCCCTCGAGCGGTTTGTCCTCCTGCAGCTCGCGGAGCTTCTGCTCGACGTGGTCGGCGTCCTTCCCCAGGTCGCTTCCTCACAGCTCGCATGTCAGCTAGGCACGCCGTGTCGCTCTTTAGCGAATCTGCGCACAATAGGAGCACCGACGGGTGGGACTTCTGCTCGGGCAGCTTGTCCCAGACGCCAGCCGACGGGAATGCAAGACATCTCGCCTTAGACCCGGAATTTCTTTTCTTCAGGCTCCCACTGACCGAGGAGATGCCACCAGAAACCATCGGCCGAAAATCTTTTCCCCCAGGCCGGATGTACCGGCACGGGGTCCAGGATCTTCCGGGCTACATGCCCGCTGTCGGACCAGTCCAGACTTTAGAGTACCTCCCAAAGATTCGATGCTTCCGAGCCTGTTCATCGACAGCGCAAAGGGTGCTGTCCGAGATAGTGAGGTCGGGACGGGACTCCTCCAAACGCTTCGTTCCCGCTCTCTTCAGTCTTGGATTCCGTTCCTGATCCAGGCATGCTGCCAGTGTGCTGGCGAAGTGTTGCATCCCGGCCACGTTGAGGTGGGTGCGATCAACGAGGAAAGGATGGCCTGTCGAGAACGCAATCAGGGACACCAACCTCCCCAGACGGCTCTTGCCTGGGCTCTTGCCATCTTCCCGAATGCCCGCTCCCTCCTCCCAACGTCGTCCAGCCACGAAGCTGTTGAGGACCTTGCGGCCATCTCGTGCGAAATCTTTTAGACAGACTCGAGGTCCGGGGTAAACGTTCCCACATGTACGTTTGCCGCTCGTGGCGTGATGCTCCGAATGAGTAAGCCCACGACCCTCATGTGTACGTGCTCTGAGGGGACGGCCTTCACCGATGTTCGAACCCACCGAGCTAGAGAGGGGGGCAAATGACGGGCTTGGGAGTCGGGGAGGGGGGGGGGGATATGGGGAAAGTCTCAGCCAGGCCAGAGACTCACTAAGACAGACTCTGAACTCTGAACTCCGGTTGCCAATATTGCTGGAAGCACAAACGATTCCTACATTCAAGATTCTAGATGTTTCTAGATTCCAAATGCGACATGCCGGGCCTCTGGCCTTCCCGTAGGCATAGGCTTGCCTGCTGCGCCAGATGCATGTTTGGAGCCGCAATCTGAAGAGACAGAAGAGACATGGCATGAGCAAGCATGCGAAAGATCAAAGGAAACAGCACACACGCAACTGTTACGTTGGTCGGATAGGAGTAAGCTTCAAAAGAACGATGACTGCACACTTGAAGACCTAGCAATGCGAGGGTGTACCCGCAGAGGAAATGAGGACAACCAGCTGCTAGCAGTCCGACTCTTTCGCAAGGGCTGTGAGCACTTAATCTCTGCCAGGACCACTTTGAGTATCGCCGGTCCCATAGCTCGGCTGTCATCGGCTGCCGGCGAGCCGGCACCTTGGCCATCGCGAGTGCCAAGAAGGTCAAGAACAGAGCAGTTCCGAAAGAAACGCACGGAAATGAAAGCGATTGTAATAGCAGTAATCATAGTAACGACTGACGTTAATTTCCAGGAAGAGAACAGTACCAGCAGAAAGCCCATGACAGGAAAGGTCCGGTTGTGGCAAGCGCACTGTTTAGTTATGAAGAGCAATCACATAGCACAAGCAATGAAACCGTCACAAGCGCCGTTGCGAGAACAAAGGGCGTCACACCACAAGAAAGATTGCTTTAAATACTATTCGTAAAAGAAAACTTCTAGACAGAACGAAAACGGCGCATGTGTTCTTTTTAAGAAGTGTTTCCCCAAGTGGAATGTCGTTTCTTCGCTTTCACCGTATATTTGGCAGACGCAACATCGTGCAGGCAACGAAATGTTCGGAGATGGCTTTGCTGAGAATATCAACGTTGGAGAGACTGTGCTTCCCTCGCAAAAAGCAGCGCATTACAGCTTTGCTTGCTTTGATGCCGGAATGGTGCTGGGACGGTTTTCGGCTATTGCTTTTGGTAATTTTGGTATGGGGATCAGAATGTCGTCTGCTTTTTCTTTGCAAGGAAACTAGGATCCCTGGCGCATGCGTTCTTGATATGAAATGTGTTTGCCAGGTAAAATATCTTCTTGAAGTCCACAAGTTGTCTGGCGCAGGCAACAATGTGTAGGCAATGAAGTTTTCGGAGATAATTTTGCTGAGATTATCAGTTTCGGAAAGACAGTACCGTTTTGTGGTCTTGCGTGCTTTGATGCCGGAATGGTGCTTTCACGGTTGATTGTGGCATCAGGTATGTCAGTATCGGAGGAAAGGCAGGATTAGCAGCATCAGTTTTTGTTACTGCTTACAGCAGTAATTAACTGCTGGTCTGCGTTGTGTTACACATCGCATGTGGAGGCGTTAAGAAAAGTCTCTACTTGCGAATACCCCCAGGACTGTAGGCATGCGAGGATCTAAGCATCGTGCGGCATAGGTGCCGCCTCCGCCAGCCATACGCCCTGGCACAGCTCCGAACAAAATCCGAGCTCCTTAGAAATTGATTCAAACTTGACTAATAGATGGCGGAAGATTGTGTGGGAAAAGTTCAGGACTGTGTTAAAGTACAGGATGCGGTGTGGGAAGCAAGCGAAGCCTTCATGCGACTGGATTCGGCAACAACAGGCAACAATGGCGGTTTCTGCAACAACTCTTGCCTGAGTCGAGACAGGAAAAATATCGAACGAAATCCTGACGAACGGATGAACTTCTGAGCCCTGTGTTGGAGAGGCGAAGGAAAACTAGCTATCTTCACGTAAAGTGAACTCCGTATATCTAGCGAAGTCAGCTCAAGTGTGACTCTCGATTGCAGGCAAACCATCTCTGACGAGTCCACGCTGAGAGCGCAACTTGTCGGCGGAGGGCTGTGTATGAAATTGTTTTCGTGATTCCAGATTTGCACCCGGAACAGCAGCTTCAAGCAAGCAAGGTCATTACACATGTCGGCGTCGGTGGTCCTCACAGACACCCTGAAGAAAGAGCTCTTTCTATGCTCCGGCGAGGGATAGGCATAAGAACAATTCAGCCTGGTTTACAAGATGTCGGCTTTGTTGCCGCGTTGCTTGACCAGGCTAGGACGGGATCTTGTCCTCGGAACGTTGGCGTGAAGCTCGAGAGCTGGGTACCCCAGTTCGAGATCAAAAGACGATTAAAACAAACACAGCACGCTCAAAAAGCTGAAACATGGTGCCGGCAGGACAAGTGCTTACGTTTACAACGCACGAAGATAAGGAAGTTCCAGCTTTCCAGCGTCGGCTTACGGCTCCCCGATGATCCCCGATGTCCTGGAGGAACCTGTTCATACATTCTGCACTCCAAACTTTTGGCTGGAGTGGGAAAACCATTCTCCTTCGGAGAATATGGGTGGCGATGCGTGGGGCTTCAGTGGGTTAAATGGCTCAAGCCAACCCTGCTTCAAAATGCCTTCCACACACTACCCGCTGCAGTCAATCTCGGGCGACACTTTGTGGCGGCTGGGACGGTGACCTTCAGAGATGCATGCTGAAGCCGGCAATTGTGGAGCAGCATGCCACCGTGAATGACCGTGCAAACAGACCCGTCCGGAAGCCCACAACCCCAAAAAGCTATTGGGCCTCAACATGCTTATCGTTCATTCCTATTCCTCACAACATCTGCTCCTGGCTGCTTTCGGACAACGACTGCCACTGCGACTGCGACTGCTACTCCTCTTGCTCCTACTGCTCCTGGTCCTGCTGCTGCTGCAGTGGCTAGGGGGGGGAGTTGTACGACTTTCCAAACAACCCACCTACCTCCACCCCACACCGTCAAAACCACCCGTTTTGCCGGCATATTCCGCAACCCGATCCCGCCTGCAGCCACCCACCCTCTTACAACCCCTCCCCGCCCTCTTGGNNCCCCCCCCCCCCCTCCCCACCCCCACCACAAGCACCGCTACACTCCTCCTCCTCCTCCGCCTCCTCCTCCATCGCCATTGTCATCAATTGCGCTTACAGTTTCAATGCTTAGATCGTCGACAAACCAAGCCTTGCCCGACCATTGGGTTCTGCTCCAACTGCAACGGTAAGTCCGACCTGTCTGACAGCGGCAGCGCATTCCTGGCCACGTGGGTCTGAGGAGACAATCCTTTCAGGAATCCGCGGTTACATCTCAAGGGCGGGAGGTCGAGAAGGATGGTGATTTCTCATTAGACAAAGTGAAACACGGCTCAGGGCTTGTCTGGATCATCTAACATCATCTAGTTAGCAGCTAGCAGGATCGAAGCCCTCCCTTAGAATATTGAATATAGTATATCCTGTGCTGGCAACGGTATAGGCTGGTATAGGGCTCAGTGCGAGGCGTGCCTGCCGGCGGCTTTGGGAATTCGGGAAACCACTAAACTGGAATGTATTCACAACATACTGCGCTGAAAGTCCAAAGCCGTGCAGGCGTCCGGCAGCTTGAATAAAAACGAAATGGCCACAGAAAGCTTTGCTCAACCACAGGCATCGATTCATCGCGTCCACAAAAGCACGCGCATAGACCACGGTCACAGCCTCGCAGTTAGCTTTTGAGGCCGCGCACGAGCCTTTTGTGTTCTCACTCTCTTTCTTTCGCAGGGCTGGAGGAAAGGGCCACCCCCGCCCTCCGTGCGAGTGCGCCCCACATATTACGGGCTCCAGAATGGAATTGTTGACAAGGCCCAATCAGTGCAAGAAGGCTTCCACTCGGCGAACAGAACGCAATAGGCAGGGGTGTTAGAGAGGCTTTGGGACTAGGATTAGCAGGGACATCAAGTCAGCACAACAGCCTCATCTGCTGTCTTGAAACCCTAGGCGAACCCTGCACCTGGAACGCAGCCACCACAGCAACAATGTGATCGTTCGTACTTTGTTGTTATGCTTGCATGCTTGCCTTGACTAGCCTCGGTGACACCATGGGAAAGCAAGGATGCTGTACCTAACTTCAGCGGAGACATGCCTTTGTGGGCTGATGTCGTGGTAATGTTTTCGCCTTGCATCTGCTTGACAAATTAGTGCGGCATGTTGCGCTTGCGTGATGTCCTCTCATCTGTGTGCGTGTGGTGTAGGCACGCATTTCTTTTACAAAGCTGTGCGCCGCAAAAAACTGCCCATTGTTGACATGCAGATGCTAACGTGTTCGTTTATGCATTGGTTCATGTATTCACACTGCTCGCACAGACATAAGATGAAAAAGCAACGGCGTCAATCGCTCTTCAGCTGCGATTGCATCCCTGAAGACCAAGCCTATTAAGCAGAAAAACCAAAACAACGAAACACTAAATCTATGCCCTACACTCGGTGTAAATGACTTTGTTTCAGCCTTCTCTGCAGTCGGTGGATCTAACTTAAAACCAGCATGCCCAAATTACGAAAGCAATGATCTAGGGAATCTAGGGCTTCACAAAAACTAACAAGGCCAAACACGGTATCATGAGCGGCAGTTGACTCGTAAACAGTTGCCAGTGCATGCCAGCACACGAGCGCGTCCGAATGATCGCGCAGCACCACTTTCATTTCTGTCGTGGCTAAGTGCAATGCCCTGCTCTCCACGCTGGCTTCCAGCCGCCCTTGGTGCTTCCTTGGTGCCATTATTTCACTCCATCATCTAATCTTTTTTTGGCATGCCTCCCAAATCCCATCAATCATGGCTACCGAATTGCTTTCCAAGCCCCTCATTAGCCAATCCAAGCCAAGCCGCCAGCCCCGGATCCACAAAGCCTGCTCGCTGAGGTAATCTTCCGCCGCCACACGAACTCCAGGCTTTTCGTCAGACTTCTTTCCTGCGGTCTGCCAGCGAAGCTTGGGCAGCACTGCTCGCATATTGTATGAGCTTCAAGATCCTAAGGCGGAGCCTTGATAGCCCGATGTATACGACTAGGCAATTTGATTCAGAGTGGAAACTTGGCTTCACGGCTACTTCTGCACCACTACTACTACTACTACT
>CAJNJA010015039.1:0-11938 GCA_905231915.1 Symbiodinium necroappetens | reverse complement strand
CACACAACACAAACACGTACAAATACACACGCATGCACATCCACATTCACATACAAGCATACACACACAGACACATATATATATATACACACATACACACACACATACATACACACATACACACATACATACATACGTACATACATACATACATACGTACATACATGCATGCATACATGCATGCATACATGCAGCTACATATATACATACAGCTACATACATGCAGTTACATACATACATTTACATACATACATACATACGTACGTACGTACATACATACATACATACATACATACGTACATACGTACATAGGTACATACGTACATACGTACATACACGCATACCTGCATGCATGCATGCATGCATACATGCATACATACATACATCCATGCATGCATGCATACATACATACATACATACATACATACATACATATACACACACACACCTATATCTACCTACACATGCATATGTATAGTGACACAGGAACACGTAGCACGAAACTTGTTAGCAGCAAAGAGAATGGCATGAACGACAAGAGACTAGCAGGAGCCTTCAGATTAACGGGAGTAGATCAGGCCGACGGGCAAAAAGAGTCAGCGGAGTGGAGAGAGTAGAAAGTAGTAACACGCACAACACAGAGCTGTGTGAGTGCTGAGCCGCCAGAAAACGGTGCGAGAAGCGCATGGCGTTGATGACTAGCGAAGTGAGAATAGTCCCAACATGCGTATAGCATAATGCAATCACGAGATCGTTTTTGTGTTCAATCGCCATGTCTGGACCTTGCAGACCGAGCCAAACAGAGACGTTGAACTCGCAGCCCTGGCCGGCCTTCCGGTGGGATCCCGAAGAAAATTTGTAGATCTCCGCAACCAGACTCTGTACTTACTATGGTGGCTTTGGCAGAGCAACTCTTCTGCTGTTCTTAAGGGGTTTGATGTTGTCTGATTGCGGAGCATCGCTTCTGCGTGCCATAGCCAGCAAGTGTCAGTCTGTGGCATGCTTTCGTTCACGGTGTGTAGGACACGTAGGTCAGATCCAGTAGGTTAGGACTGGGATGGGAGCCCAGTCGCCAATGCTCCAGGCTCGAGGTGAGGTTTCATGCCTTTTCCATGGTTTTGGGGGCCTTTGGAAACCGCGAAGGCTTTGTTGGAGTTCTGGTCGAGCCTTGGAGCGCCGAGGGGACTCTGATGAGGGCTCGGCTACAGCATGCCTTGCTCTCTAAAGGTTCTGCCCCTGGGAGACTTCGGAGCTACGAGCTGTGCTGGAGGGCTATTGTCGGATTACTGTCCTTCATGCTTGCCTCAGGTTCGCGGGTCAAAGTTAGTCTCGTGCGAGTTTCTGTGCTGGCGATATTACACTAAGGGCCGCTTTTTATCACCCGGCGTCGTCGTTCTTGGAGTCCGGTCCTTCTTTCCTTCTACAGCCTGAAGAGCCTAACCCCCTCCAACCACCACTCAGACCATAGCTGATGTGGCTGGGACCGGCGTCCTGGCGCCCTTCTCAGCAACTTGCTGGTCGCTGGAAGTTTCCGCACTGATTTTCCAACCTTAGTGCCTGACTGACTGGAGACTCTGCGCCGAAGAGTAGTCGGTTAATTTTACACTTGATCCGCATCGTACTAAGGCATGCCTTTGCAGAGATCCGGGGGTGGTGGGGGGAGGGGGAGGTGCTGTCGACGTGATTAACACGATGAGTGGAATTAATGTCAAGACTATTGCCATGCTCGTGCTAGTAGTATTCGACAGAAGCATGGTGCCGTAGTAGGGACAGGAACAAGGTAGTAGCAGCAGTCGCGGTCGCAGTCGTCGCAGTCTCAGTCGACTGGTAGTAGGCGCAGGTGCAGGCGCAGGAGCAGGAGCAGGAGCAGAGCAGGAGCAGGAACAGGACCAGCAGCAGCAGCAGCAGTCGTCATAGTTGCAGTCGCCGTCGCAGTCGTACTCGTACTCGTCGTACTAGGAGCGGTGGCAGTAGAAGTAGTAGTGGCAGCAGCAGCGCAAGCAGCAGCAGCAGCAGCATCACCAGCACCAGCAATAGCTAGAGGCAATAGCAATCCATTGCAGTAGTCGTGCATGGTCATCGTCGCACTAGTGATAGCGTCTGATTTAGTTGCAGTGAAGGGCTACAGATCCGAACCTCACTGGCTCACGCCTAAACCCATAAGCCCGTGCTCAACCTCTCCAGTCTGATGGGAGCTGCCGAGCCATCTTTTTTGGGATTGTCTTGAACCCGAGTTCTTGCTTGAGATGATAGACGTCAGCTCATCTAGAGGATCCTCGATCGGAAGGATGGCTTGGTGCTCTTTGCCCTGCAGAGGAACCGTTTGTAGCATGGGACAGCTTGGCAGTGATGGCTGGGACGAGTGCATGAGCGGGGTCCAAGTGTCGTGTTGGCATTTGGATCCCGTGAATGATCCTCACATCACAAAGTGTGTGAGGCTGTCGCATATGACGACCTTGGCACGTCCCTCCCACTGACATCTCGGCCAGTGATGAGACCGACAAGTGTGACTCATGTGCTCTCAGCCAGGCGCAGCCCAGCCGTTTGGGTTGATCGCTCTTCATTCGCCTTCCCGGCGGCTGGACTGACATCTGTGGCCCGTAAGGAAGCCTCCATCCCTGCTCGAAAATGTTTCCCAGCTGCACTTTAGGGCTGTTGCCTCGCTGGACATCCTGTCTCTTCTCATCGCCTCTCTTCTAGGCAGCACGCAATCCCTGCTACGAGAAGCACCCCAAAAATAGATTCATGTCCTGGCGAGTGATTTCAAGGCCTTAGAGCGCAGCTAGGTCTTTTTCGCAGGGCGGCGATGCTTTGCACCCAAAGACGCTGCGAGCCCAAAGCAGACTCAGCTCCTTCCATGGATCCTGGCTGAAATAGCCCCTACCTAAACCGTAACTCCTAAACCCTAAACAGGTAAACTCCTAACCTCTTGCTCTTCCAGGGTCCACTCGAAGGAGACGGGGGAAGCCCCAACACGACGGACTGCGAGGCTCGGGATTCACGACCTCAGTGAAACTCCGGTATCTCATTACTCATTCTCCAGGAGATGTTGTGCATAGATGGTGCTGCTCCTCCTGGTCGTGGGAGGAGGAGCAGTATTTGTGGTAGTAGTGGTGGTGGTGGTGGTAGTAGTAGCAGCAGCAGCAGCAGTAGTAGTAGCAGAAGTGGTAGCATTAGTAGTGGTGGTGGTGGTGGTGGTGGTGGTAGTAGTAGTAGTAGCAGCAGCAGCAGGAGGAGGAGTAGTAGTAGTAGTAGCAGCAGTAGTCGTAGCAGTAGTAGCAGCAGCAGTAGCAACAGCAGCAGGAGCCAATAGCAGTAGGAGTAGCGGTGTGAGTTATTCAGTTGCCGAAGCTGCCGTACCAAGCTCAGCAGTCCAACGTCTGGACTTCCTGGATGTTGAAATCCCTGGGAATCGTCCAAGTTTCCAAGGAAAAATCCAAGCCGCGGTGTTCACAAAGAGAAGAGCATGGCCACAGCGATTTGAATGCTCGAACACCTTGAGGTTCCTTTCTGACCAGTGGCTTTTGTGTACAGTGTACAGCCCAAGGTTTCGAAGTGCCACGCGAGGTCATGACGGAAGCAGCAGCGACGTGTTAGATGCAGAAGATTTCCCATGACCCCGGGCAGCTTCATTGGTGACTCTGACGAGGAAGAATCCAGTCCTCGGAAACATGAGTCTTGTGCTCGAGGTAGGGGGTTGCTGTTAGCCAGATACATTGACAGCAGCATGCAAGCACTATTGTACTGCTACTACTGCGACGCTGCTGCTGCTGCTGCTGCTGCTGCTGCTGCTGCTGCTGATAATGTAGTGGTGATGCCGGTGGTGCCGGTGCTGCTGCTGCTGCTGCTGCTGCTGCTGCTGCTGCGACGGCGACAACGACTACTCCCTCCTCCTCCTCCGCCTCCTCCTCCTCGACTACTGCTTCTTCTTCGATTACTACTACGACGACGACTACTACCACCACCACCACCACCAGCTCTACTACCTCTACTACTTCTACTACCTCAGTTACCTCTACTACCTGTACTACCTTTACCACTTCTACTACTTCTACTACTTCTACTACTTCTACTACTTCTACTACCTCTGCTACCTCTGCTACCTGTACTGCCTCTACTGCTTCTACTACCTCTACTTGCTCTATACTGCCACTGCCATCCTCGCCCTCATCACCTTTGCACTGACATATTGTGGCAATAAGTGCAACTTGCCTTGCAGATCAGCGCCAGGCCTGCTTACAGGAAAATACGATTTGACCCAAGGTGCAAATATCATCAAGTGCGGTGCACGTGTTATGGCAATCACCATGGTGATGACATTCACAATGCCAGGCGAAGCTGAAACAACAGCACTAGCCGACTTGCCGAACTGGAAATGGCTGCTTTTTCGAGATTCTTCCAGCCAATTCCAGAACGACAGCGATGATCATTTTG
Organism: Symbiodinium necroappetens; assembly: GCA_905231915.1. Taxonomy (NCBI): domain Eukaryota; class Dinophyceae; order Suessiales; family Symbiodiniaceae; genus Symbiodinium; species Symbiodinium necroappetens. Next base: position 7,504 of record CAJNJA010015039.1, on the reverse strand, counting down.
TGATGCTAAGGGCCCGAGCCATTGTCTTCTTGTTCCAGATGGCATGGGTGAGGTCCGGCTTAAAGGTGAAGCTGCTATTCGCGCAAGCTGAGTAGCGCTTTGCACGCATCAGCCCGTTGGCCCCATCCCATGTCTACCGACAGCACTTGAGAACACTGCCTGTAGCCAAAATAAGCACACCAACAACACCATTACCAAAAGTATCAACACCAAGCAGAAAGAGCCCTCGGCTTCAAGATCCTTTCGCCACCATGGCTGGAGAAACTGAGGCCATCCTGTTTTGTCGGGGGGAGGGGCGGAGTTCTCTGCAGAACCCTCGTGAAACACTAGAAATACATTCGGCAACCTTTCAAAACCCCTAAACCCTAAAACCTAAACCCTAAAAATCTAAACCCTAAACCCCTATGTTAGAGGGATTTGGGATTGGGGTTTCACAACATCGCCGTCCAGGCGGCTGTGGTCGGCAAGGATGCAGCCGAGGGTGAGTTCGAGGTGCCGGGCCACAAGCTAAACCTCGAGAAGCTTTATCATGGCTGTGCAAGGTTTTCTGAGGGCTTTGCAAGGCAAGAGGGGTTCTGTAAGGGTTGCTGTTTTTAAAACGGGGCGGGTTTGACGAGGGTCACTTGAGAACGGAGGCTTAGGATTTAGAGGTTTAGAGGTTCAGGGGTTTGGCGTTTAGGGGTTTCGGGTATTTTAGGGGATCAAGGGTTTCCGGTTTGGGGTCGAGTGTAGGAACCCAAGTCCTGCGGCGCTCTCTGGTTGGGGTTTAGGGTGCAGGCTTTAGGGCCGACTCAAATTCAACATGGTGTTCTTAGCATCATCGTCATCGTAGACTAGAGGCAGTTCGTAGCATTTACTATCATGACCACTACCATGAAAGTGGTCGGTACTATCCTGCTGATCAGTTCCCAAGCCCCAAACAAAATTAAAAGACACTGAACCCCAAACCCTAAACCCCACGAAAAGGTGGAAAAAGGCGTTTAAGAAGGACCCACGATAAGGCCTTCCAACAAATGAATTCCACACCCTCAAAACCCTAAACCCTACACCCTAAACCCTCCACCCTAAACCCTAAACCCTCAAGACCCTTAGTACCGGAACGACTCTTTTTCCTCGTTGCATGGTTGCCAGGCTTCTGCTTTTGAGGCGCTGGAGCGGGACTTCCAGGACCCATACCTTCTCTGTGGGTATAACCTGCCACATATATATATATTTTTATTTTTCAATACATACATATTGTTTCTATATGTATATAAGTATATATATATATACTTTTATATAATCTAGAGTTCAGGGTTTGTAGTAAGGGCGGGTTTGGGAGCAGGGGGAAGCAACTTGAAGTTTCAAAGGACTCTTTTTTTTGAGGCACCTGGTTGGAATGGGTTCAGGGTCGAGAAGCGGTTACACAGCACCTTTGCCTTGTGGGCTAGCGTTTCATTTGGGCCTGCGTGCTGGAGACACACCGTCGTGATCCAATGTGAACGAACCAGGATGTATCAAGTGGGTTGTACCCAGAGTCTCCAATATCCCTTAATTAAGGAATATACCTTAAATTATAATCGGAACCCTAATAGGATTTAAGGCATATCTTCCTTAATTAAGGGATATTGGAGTCTCTGGGTATAGCCATGCCGAGCCCTGGCCCTTTGCAGTCTTGTGCCCTGTCGGACTTCAGTGAGCCCTACAGGAAATTCTCCAAGAACTCGTTGGGGACAAGTCCCTGGAGCATTTCCGCAACGAGTGCCCGCTTCAGGGGTGGTTCGGGCTCACCCCTCCACCCCAACTCCTAAACCCAAAACCCAAAACCCTACATCCTGAAATCCCGAACCTTCTGGTAGCCCTAGGTTTTTGCTATTCTTCGGTGGTCCATACCATGGGAGTGGATAGAGCCACTTGCAGTAGTGTCGTTACAGATTCTGCATGCGACTGCCCCGGCCTTAGTTTTAGATTCGTTTTGTGTCGGGCAGTGTGGAGACCTCTCACGTGAAGCCCGAACAAGCCTCTGCTTTGCTTGTTAGTGCACTTCGGGACCTAAGGTTTTGTGTCAGCTTTTGTGACGCTGCAGCGTCTGGTATGTCACGTATGTCTTGCGGACATTTTGTCGAACTTATTTTTCTTGATGTTGTAGATACATGTTTATCTTTGACAGTCAGCTGGGCAGACAGATTTGTAGATAGGTCGACAGTGCGTGAACGAGTGCCCCAAAAGCAGTTCGACGTGATGGCGCCACATGAAGGTGGCAATCAGACATCAGGTATGATACTGGTACCAAAGTGGCAACCAAACCCCAGCGCACAGTAGGCATGGAATAAGGCAGCCGCCACGAACAAGTCTTCCGTTCTTGCTAGCTTCATTACACTCCTCGCCGCGATAAAAGGGCGACAGCCCAATAAACTCTATGTCGCAAACCGTAAATGTTGTACCTCTAGCCCTAAGCCCTGCTGCTTTTGTCATCTTTCGTTATTCTGCTGCCTCACAGGTACGAGAAGCTGCACCGCGCATTAAAGAAATCGCACGAAAGCGAGTCTCTTGCCCAGAACGGCCATGGACTGTGGGGGCTTTGGGTCTGTACGTTTGTGCTTCTTTGAGACCTTTTTGGATGTATGTGTTAGCAAGTGCACGCCTTGTGCAGAAGTGTCTTGAAGTCCTGGTATGACGGCTTGGCGGTAGTGATTCATATAGTATCCATCGGAATCATTCGAAAGCAACGAAGTTCCAGTGGCTTCGGCACTGCTTTTGGTTTAAACTTCTGCATTTTCCGGTCTGCACGTTAGGCACGATTCGCCCACTCAGGAAGCATCTCATCAAAAAGTGCAGAGAGCTGAACGCTGAAATTGTGCAAAATGCGGTGAAGGCAGGATGCAATAATTTTCGTGCTATTACGTCTCTTGGTTGAGTTGCTGCGGCGGCTCACTTCTTTTTGCACCGTGCAAACTCCCTGAAGCCCTGCATGTGCATGTGGCCACGGCTCGAGCTCTGCGCTTTGTCTGCGCTTTGCGTACTCGTGTGCCCGCGTGCCTTTTGACTTCAGCGCCCTTTGTCTCCAGCCTCGAGGACTGCAGTATGACCTCGGCCGAGAAGACACGTGTGGCGCTCGTGGGCTTGGGCCGCGCTGGCCACTTCCACCTGCAGTCCGTGTTGCAGCTGCCGCACATGGTGCAGTTGTCCTGGGTGGTGGACATCGACGAGAGCAAGGCCCAGCGCATTGCTGCAGAACAGGGGTGCCGTTGGTCCACAGAGCTGGGTGAGGCGCTCGGCGACGTGGATGCAGTGATCATCGCTTCTGCGACGGACACGCACTTTCCCTACATCATGGAGTCCCTGCGTGCCAACAAAGCCGTCCTGGCCGAGAAGCCCATCTCGCACGAGCTGCACGAGGTGATCGAAGCGGTGGAGCTGGCGAAGAGTCGGAACCTTCCCTTTGTCTGTGGCTACCAGCGCCGAGCCGACCGCCACTTCCGGGCGCTGAAGGAACAGCTGGACGCCGGTGCAGTGGGCAAGACGAAGTTGGTGAAGACCTGCAGCCGCGACAATCCGCTCCCGCCATTGGAGTACCTTCGCAGTAGTGGTGGTATCTTCCACGATATGCTGATTCACGACTTCGACATGCTCGACTTTCTGAGCAACGGCGAGGAGCCTGAATCGGTCACGGCCATCGGGCATTGCTACAACGCTGAAATCCAAAAGATGAATGACATCGACACTTGCGCAGTTATGTTCAAGTATGCAAGCGGCATGATGGCCATGGTTGACACTAGCCGCGATGCATCTTATGGCTACGACCAGCGCATCGAGGTCTTCGGGGAGAAAGGGATGTTGACTGCCCACAACGAGCTGACGAGCACGGTGGAGTTGGCCACCAGCGCCGGGCACCTGCGACCATCGGCCATGCACAGCTTCCCGCAGCGATACCTCCAGGCGTACCGATCCGAGCTTACGGAGTTTATCGAGCTCGTGCGTGCCGGAAGCGACAGCGAGGCGCACGCTAAGGAGCAGGTCGCCATGCTCCGGCATCCTGGCGTGGTCCGTGCCACAATGGCTGCAGAGATGTCGTGGAAGCTTGGGCGCACGGTGCAGCTTGCGGAGGTGGGCAGGGACTCCGAATCCGTGCGGTCCGTGCCCGGGAAGATGGAGGCGAAGAACATGTTCGGCGACAGCTTCCGCAACTATGAGAACTCCGAGCGGCATGAGAAGGTTGCGGCCACTTACGGCCTCATGCACCGGAATCAGACTGTCGAGTTCGTGCGCGAGCAGCGGGAGAAGTGGATGAAGTTCAACAAGGGAGAGTTCACAGTGATGGAGGTGATTTCCATGCTGGACGACTTGGTGGACGACTCCGATCCCGATGTGGACATCCCCAACAGCATTCATGACTTCCAGACCGCCGAGCGCATTCGCGAGCAGTGGCCAGGGGAGGAGTTTGATTGGTTCCACCTGGTCGGGCTTTTGCATGACCTGGGTAAGGTCATGGCACTGCCGACGATGGCAGGAAAGGACACTTTGCCACAGTGGGCCGTCGTGGGGGACACCTTCCCGGTCGGCTGCGCCCCTGCGGAGGACGCAGTCGTTTTCCCGGAGGCCTTCCGTGAGAATCCGGACTACCACCACCCTGTCTTCGGCACACAAAATGGCATTTACGAGCCGGGTTGCGGCATCAGCAAGCTCATGTTCTCTTGGGGCCATGATGAGTACATGTACCAGATGCTGAAATTCAACGGCTGCACCATCCCCGAGCAGGGGCTGAACATGATCCGACTCCATTCCTTCTATCCCTGGCATGACAAGGGGGCTTACAGCCACTTCGAAAGCCCAGAGGATACAGAGACGAAGAAGTGGGTGAAGGAGTTCAACAAGTTCGACTTGTACTCCAAGGCCGATGCGGAGCCAGATGTGGAGAAGCTGAAGCCGTACTATGCATCCCTCTTGAAGAAGTACAACCTCGATGGCAAGCTCCGGTGGTGAGCGTGAGTTTCGGAAGGTGTCAGGGGGCAGCCATGATCAATGTTCAGCTGTGCTTTTGTTGGAGGGTTCTGGAGGTTGCAGAGATGGTTGAGGGAGAGGAGGTTCCATGGAGCTTCCACTTCAGAGCTTTCTCAGGGATCCCCGGTGCCTCAGTGCGCGATTCACGCAGGGTGACTGTGGGACGTGAGACCGGCCCGTCACGCTGTGATTCGCGCAAGCGCTCGAATTTAGCTTTTGCAGAGGGGGCTTAGCCTCCTGCTGTAAGCTGCATGTCTGCAAGCCGAATTCTTGTTGCGCCTGTTTGCACGGTTTTGCAGATCACCGATCCCAGCTTGCCGCCCGCAAGCCTCTTGCGGTCGCATGGCGGCAGGGGTCCGTATTGTGGCCTCTCAATTCGGAATTCGGACAATGGTAATTCGCAAGGCCTGCTGTAGGCTTGACTGATGTCCAATGTTCTGTTGCTAGGGCCACGCATCCGCTGCAATCACCGCACCGCCTTTGACAGGATGGGTGAGCGATGGGTGCCAATGATGTGAGCCCCGTCACTAGTTCCGAAAGTCCCTTTGGGATCATGACTCTCGGAGAAACCGAAGAAAAGCAGGGCCAGCAGAACGAGCTCCTGCATGGCGGTCTGGCATTTACAGGCACAACTTCCTGACAGAGTGTCCTGTGACTGTCCTTGAAGGTGCAGACTGCGCTCAAGCTTTCGCAGGTGGGGTTCTTTCCGTGATGAGCTGATGCACCTGTACTTAATACAACAATTAATAGAAACCCGCAGCCCCTTGCCCGGAAAACGTTTTCATCTCCGGATTCCACAGCGCACCCAAGGCTGAGATCCCGAATGTTTGGAATCTATATACCCGAAACCCTACACTCTCCTTTTACCGTCTAGAGAAACCCGTGCAAAGCCCCAGTGCCAGGAAGACCAGCAGACGATCACGGCGCTCAAGAAAGAGATCGAGCGCGCCTGGAAGATGGTCGAGGTGTCGCTGGATCTTCGGTTCTCGGGTTTAGGTTGCTTGGGTTCAGCGAAGAAGATATGGGACCTGGGAGTTGAAGGGCTAGTGGGAGAGGGGAAGGTTTAGGGTTTAGGGTAGTGTAGGCTACTAGAATAGGGTCCCCTTTAAAGGGTAGTAGAGGGTACTTTTTTGGGAGTACTGTGGGGATGTTCCTGGCATTTTCTCCGACCTTTGCCTTCCTGTAGGCCCGAAACCGATGCTTGTTCGAGTCACCGGTCGCCTTGAGGCCTCCCACGAGAAAGAGCAGCGAGCCAGGGAAACGATCCAGAACCTGATCCTTGGCACTTTGGGGTGGTCGGGTTTTACTGTCACCATTGGCACTGACGATGCCGATGATGACGGCGATGACGACATTGATGATGATTCTGGTGATGGTGATTGTGCTGATTCCGTGATGAATGTCATGATGACAGCAGCGACGATGATTCTGCTGCGGTTGATGATGGTGGTGATGGCGATGGTGCTGATGATAATAGTGATGGTGATGGCGATGCTCGCCGCATGAAGTTTTCAGTGTTTTATTCAAGCAGCCAAGGAAGTCGGAGATTACGAAGCTGGGCCGACTTGTAGAACAAGGCCGGGCGAGGATTACAGGCTGCAGGTGCACTGTGCCCAGCTTGTCTTCGGGCCTTCTGGGTCGATGCATGCTTGGGGAAGGCTTTCCTACATAGGGGCTAGTGCCGCAATCGTCGGAGTAGGAGTAGGGGTAGAAGTAGCTGTTGGAGTAGCAGCAGTGGTAGTCGGAGGAGGAGTAGTAGCATTCATTGGTGGTGGTAGTTTCAGCTGTGGTTCTTTCAGCCAGAAGAGACTTGGTGGTGACAGTAGTTATCGAAGCAGCAGCACAAATGCGTAGAGCAGTCCGAGATATGCGAACTACGACCTGTTGTCGAGGCGCCGGGTTGAGTATCAACCAGGAAAACATGGTGAACCAGCTGGTTCAGGACCATGGGGGATTGCCGACACTGAATTCAGCTCGTCCCCTCCGATGCTTTGTTGGGCACTGCTTGCTGCAGTGGGCGGTGCCCAGGACCTCATTGTAATAGCTTGTTGGCAGGAGAAGAACGACCTTGTGAAGCATCGCGACATGCTTCAGGGCCAGGCAGGTTTCGGCTGCAGGGTCTTAGGGTTGATGTAACATGCAGCATATCGTCCGAGTTTTCCTCGTGATTCTAGTTTTGCCGTTGCTGCCAGTAGCAAATGTACACCGGTACGCCACTTCTTCTGCTAAGGCCACGGCGGCTCTATACTACCAGTATGTTGCCACCCACACCGCGACCAACACCGTCAACACGACCACTACCACGACGGCGACGTTGACAGAAACTCTCGCTGTTGCTGCTGCTGCTGCTGCTGCTGCTGCTTCTACTGCTACTGCTACTGCTACTGCTACTGCTAATGCTACCCCTGCTCCTCAAGCTACAGCTTCTACTACTCCTGCTGCTACTGCTACGACAACGAGGACGACGACTCCAACTACCACTACTACTACTACTACTACTACTACTACTTCTCCTACTACTGCT
>CAJNJA010015038.1:0-11938 GCA_905231915.1 Symbiodinium necroappetens | reverse complement strand
CTTTTGAAACTATTGAAACCCTGCCCCCCGTTTCCCGGACCTGTTGAAACTTTCAAAACTTTTAAAACTTTAAAAACTAGAGAAAGTATTGGAACCCTGCCCACCCTCTTCCCGGACCTTTCATTAAAGAAAGAGAGGCGTCACATAATACATAAAGGTTTCTCTTACATATATATATATACACATACATACATATATATATATATAGAGTGTATATTATAAATATATAGTCTTACATATATATATATAGAATATTAAATCTAGGCTACCATAGGCTACGTAGGCTACCAAAATCTAACAAGAAAAACAAATTCGTTGAGGCCTCCAAGCTGGCAAAGCAGGGCGACGTGGAGGGATTGAAGAAGTACCTGAAGCAGGCGATTGTCGGAAGGTTTCATAGGCTTCCACCTTAGAGCCCTCTTAGTTTTTAAAGCTTCCTGAGCCTCAGTCCGCCTGCGGCTCGATCCCGGTACTGTTGGTGTGGCAGATTGTGGGAGGCTTGTCTTGCTGAACCCTCAATCCTGGGCACCAAGATGCACCAACTCTCAACTCCAATCTCGCTTGTATCCGTGAGGCAGAGGCCATGAGCCACGGTGACTTGGAAGTTAATGTCATGCAGTCCTGAACCTTTCATTACATGCCAGCACTGAACAACGTGAATGTCGGAAGAAGTTTTGATCGTAGTACTGTCGTTGTAGACTCAGAATGCTTTGCGCACACATAATGTCGCCTGTTTTGATCGTGGAAAACTACGCATGAAACTGCCCGAAGAAGTATAATGAGCATTCTGCAGCTACTAATCACTACTACTCGTTGCATAAGAAGTGCGCTCTTGAAGCATCCACCGTCTTAGTCTTCAATCGTCAATGCCTAGGATTTCCAGTGACAGTTGTCCTCCAAAGGATGCTTGTAGTGCTGATCATACCAAACACACTACAGGCATCCACCAAGGATGCGTCATATTCGCAAGTCATTCTCAGTGAGCACAGTAGCCGTAGTTGTCATGGTTGACATAAAGTTCATGCCTTTCTGAATAGTCTTATAGGATCTACCATGACCAATGTAGTGGTTGATAAATGATAGTGTTGGAAACATCGATCGTATAACGCATTAAATCCGCTGTTATCATGGGCAATAAAGGTTGATCACGTTCCGAGTCACAGCGATGCAGGGGCATTTGCAGTATTAGCCACGTTTCCGTCTGAGTTATTTCACGGATTTTCGCAAGTGAATCGGGTCAGTCGTATGCACCCGCAACGTTGGGAACAACTGCTGGTAGCCACAGTAAGATGGATGCTGCTCATAGACCATCAGTGACTGGCGGTAGTTTATGCATAGCAAGACGGCGGCTGTGCATTGGTTCGGGACGGTGAGTCCTAACAGGCTTTCATTCGACTGATCGTGTTGGCAACATGCACAAGTTTCTGATCAGCATCATGCATGTTGTGAAAGATCACCTCAGGAAGCCAGAATCGTTCAGTGAAACCTTGCGAGTCTTGATCAAGTTGTCATGGTCCCACCATTCAACAGCTCCAGAATATTGCAAAAAAGACTAAATCAGCCACGAAAGCTGAACAAAATACACATCGCCTCCCCCAGTCGGAGCTGCTCAGGTGCCCAAGATGCCCTCGAGGGCTCAGAGTTGAACCAAACCTCCGAGGCTGCCGAGTCTTGGGGCCGAGTGGGCAGAGACTACGTGTTGCGGGATACGATGGAATCAGGCGCAGGTTACACATTTGTACTGAAGAGGCGGTCCCAATAGAGCCTAGAAATCGGTGGATGCGCCCATCTGTCGGATATGTGGCTTGATTCGATATTTTTGCCCTGATGTATTGGCTCATTGGCCAGGGCGCCCCAAAGGATTCACCACGAAGCGGGCCAGCTGCACCAAACAATCAGGCCTGACCTGGATGATGTTGTGTCGTTTCTTGCGTGTAAGCTGCTGGAAAACAGCAGCAGCTTGTTGAGGAAGCGTCGGACAAGAAGCCGGAGCCTTGCACGAAGGAGGAGCTGCAAGCGACGGTGAATCAGTACGGACGCTGGCCTTGCACCGCCAGAAATCTGACCCCGAGAGAAGAGAAAGAGAGAAGTCGAGACACACCAAGCCTGAAGTTTGTAGGAGAGGCCCCTGATGATGTCTTCCTGGCACTATGCTGCAGTTTGCACCTGGCCGAGAGGTCGGACTTGATCCCAATACTTACATCTAACCCCTCTGGGGCCTCTCATACGGCCGCATTTGACTACGAAGCGGCACGGATTACAGTCGGATGTCATCTGGAACCCTAAGGACAGACCGGTGGTCTTCAGCTCAGACACGTTCGAGGTCGAGGTCGTGCATTGTACCAGAGCACGCACAGACAAAAAAAAAGAAAAAAGATGCAATTTCCAAGGCGACCGGCAGATGGATGAGATCATTGCAAAGTTGAAGGAAGCAGCTTTTTTTGAACAGCGACAGTGGGAGCTGGTTGAAGAGGGGAAGCTTAAGAACAGAGGTGAGACGGCTCATGACGGCTCTGCTACTTGTTGTACTGTTTCTTGAGTGGAGTGGTCGATGCACCTGTTCGACAGTTGTGGTCCTTGGTGGATTTGGTGCCTAGGTCGAGAAGCAGTCGCCTGGAGGCCCGGGGGATGGCCGGGGCTGCGCCGGCTGCCGAAGCCTTCGTGGATTCCTGCTTTGGCCCTGCCTCTTCCCTTCTTGGGGCTAGGCAGCCTTCCGGATGCCGTGAAGTTGGATCACGACCTACAAGGGAAGGAGGCTCCAAAGCAGCATTATCTCGGAACTGCGTTCCCAGCGATCCATCGTTTCCCATTCGGGCATGAGTCGTCCTGGGCTCAACACCATCAGGTCCTGAGGATCGAAGGCCTGGCAGCTGTCACTTTGGCATAGGGCTCTGCTGAATGGCTTTGTGCATCTCTGTGCGGGCGAGGCGAGCTCTACGTCTTTACTGCCCATGCGGACGACTTCCTGTCCCACCCAGGAGTTCAGGAAGCCTTCGAGCTCTTGATCGACGCTTGACTGACTTGGTCAGAGCTCCTTGTGCCTGTGCCTCCCTGTGCATGAGACAGCCACTGATACCGCACGAGGCAGGAGGGGCGAACATCGACACGAGGAACGTGGAGGCCAAATCACACGAGACAAGATCGCAGTCCAACACACGTTGCTATCGCCTGCCTGCCATTGCTGCCTGCCTCGGAGCATCTTCGTGCTTGCTCGTTTCGCTTGCATGATTGTTCGTTGTTTCTAGTACTTGGGTTATCTCGCGAATTCTCGTGTCTCGTGTGTGGCAGCGCATCATGGCTTGACCATGGTCTGGGCATCCTGCCGCGCAGGTGTCACTCTCCATTCCCCAACGGATCGTTGAAGCTGAGTGGCAGAAGAAAGCCAAAGGCCAGTCCTAGAGCTACCTTCCCCTGCAATCATGTGCACAACACCGCGGATGCGCCCCTAAATGCCAGAAAATCACTGACGTGGCAGCGGGAGGTAACATCTTGTGCAAGTACACTATTCACGTGATGTCCAAGACAGCTTCCGCTGCCGATGGAGATGCAGTGGCGCGGGTTGCAAGCAGCGGGCTTTCTCAGGATAAGGGTCCTCATGTTTGCACTTGCGTGCACTTAGCTCTATCTGCTGCAATTATCGTCCGCACATGTGCCGGTCAAGAGTCGTGTCGTTCGTTTCGGTGTTGCCCAGCTGTGTCTTCTCACTAGCTCGCACCTGTACCGTTAAAACCTGCAGGTCATCGCCAAGCTGTCCGAAGTGGAGATTGGGCTTGCAAATTTTTGTCGAACAGTTGCGTGCAGTTTAGCCGACATGACGTTTGAACATCCAGCCACGCTGCGCTGCCTGACATGTGACACGCTGAACAGATCACCGGTCCTTCTCGTGGAGTGTCTGGTCTTTTGGAGGACGAGGTTCAAGCGAAGAAGAAGCTGCAGCAGATCTTCAAGGACGGCGTAGGTTGTCAGGTGTTTCAGATCCGTAGCCACGGTGGCCTTTTATGAGGAGCATGGTATCGAGCAGGAGGTGACTCCGGTGAGCAGCCCGACTGCAAGAGGATGCAAGACCTTCCAGAGCTCCAACTGGCTCTTATGCTCCCACAGGCTCTGAGAGAAGCTGGCGGCGACACTGGAAGCCGCTCTTCCACTGTGCTCCTCGGCTCGTCGTTTCTGCGACTGAAGAGGCCATGCTACCGCTTCTGATGTTGTTAGGATCGCTCGCATGAGCATTGTGCCTCATTCCTTGTTCTGCGCAATCTGCAAAGGCAGAGGCTTGCCACTCCCCCGAGAGCATGAGAAGAAGCTTCGCAGTCCGCCACCGCGCCCAGATGCCACTTCTCGAGACGCCTTCGAAACCGAGTAAGCAGCAGCACAATAGTAAGAAGTAGGTTAGTAGGGGCTAGCAGCACTACCATGCGAATGGTCAGGATCATGAATCTGAATGTTGTTATCTTCTCATTGCGTACAACATAACGCAAGGTCTCGATAGGTCGGCTGACGGAGAGCGCCTCGAAAAAGCCAAGAGCTGGCCAGGCTCAATCAGAGATGCACACAGAATACTCACATCATCTACGCTACACATGCATACTCATGCAGATGCATGTGTACATCGATCGAGAAAGGGCGAGGGAGAGAGACAGAGCCATTTTGCCTCAAGACCACGAGTGGTTCAAGATCCCAGCCAACCCGGCGCGTGAGATAGTGAGAGCTAGAAAGGGTCTGTGGGGGAGCGTGCCTTGCCTTGCTTCCTTGGAGAGCCATCGTCCTCGAGGGCAACTTCACTGTTCTACACGACACCGAGCCAGGGGTGCGGCCGGGCGAGTACGTCGAGAACGGACCCAACCTGCTACCGGTACGGCTAAGCGAGCCTACTCAGCTCTTTTGACGAAGGTTCGATCAGCCGGGAGCTGAACGGGAGATAAAGAACACCTTCGGAGGGACCGTGACACTTCCTCGACGGCATCAAGAATGCAACCTACGCCTACGACATCCTACGACTGGAGGGCAAGACGCCCAAGCAAAGGGGGACATGCTTGTCGACCACCAAGGACCAAGGCAATGCGCCTCAAAAGCGCAGAGCACCGGCGGCGGGGGAAGCCACGCAGGCTCTCTCCATCGAGATCACTCGTGAAGCCATCCGCGGAGAACTACAAGAAGTGCGTCAGGACATCCGAACATTCGGCACGCGAGTGGATCATGTAGGAGCCCAGGTGACACGCCAGATGCAGCAGACCATTAACCTCCTGGACGAGATGACGAACAAGTACACAGAGCATGCGGGTATACTGCAGCAGCTCCAGAAAGCTAACCATGAAGTGCGCATCCGCCTGGAACGGCTTGAGAAAGGGGGAGGCCCGGCTTCCACGGCGGGGGGCACGACAGCGCCTTCCTCCGAAGGGGGGAGGAAACCTTCTCTGGGAATCGGCGGCTGGGACCGTGACCAGGCCGCCAAGATCACAAATCGGGAAGTCGAAGACATACTGAAGTCGGTCGAGGCCCTATCCAACTTGATGGGCTTTTTGTGCCAGGCATCCGCAGAGGTTATGCCATCCTGCCTATAAATGACAAGCCGGGGGAAAGGGGGCTATAATGTCCACCTCGGGGCCCGTCCAGACGGGGGGACCTCGTCGCCGCAAAAGCTCGCCTTGCAGCAAAGCTTTGGCTTGGGCGTCGACTCTTGAGCTTGGGGATGAGCCAGGCAGTGAGCGGGACAGTGACGAGGGACCACACACCGTAGACGGCGGATGCATGCTGCCTTCTGTGACTGACCGTAACTACAAGGCTCTGTAGCTGTTGCTGTTGGCTTGGGTTCGGCACGGGCAGCACTTTCTTCGCCGCAGTAGCGGCATGTCGAGGCAGGCGGACCGACACCCACCAAGCTAGGACAACATCTAGGCCAGGACACCTAGTGCTGTGATCCCGCGTGCTTTACGAGGATCGAGCCCGTAGCCACGGCAGCGACCTCAGTTACGACCGAGCAAACCTTGTTTCGAACGTTAGATCACTGGTTGTGTGTTGGTGTTTGCCTGTGTAGTGCTGCTGTTTGCTGGGGAAGACCAGACTTCGGGGATGGAGGTGTTGCAGGCAGGCACATAGGCCGAGGCAGTGTCGTGCGGGGTTCGGTTTGGTTCGGGATGCTGGCGGGGGATGCTTTGAGGTAGGGTTAAAGGTGTAACGGGGGACAACCTGCTGTGGTTTCACGACGACCTGGGCACTGGACACCGGACGACCTCAGCCCCTTCGGGGGAGGGTGCTTCGGCACCTTAGCTCGGCAGCAAGCAAGCAAGAGAGGGAAATGTGTGTGTAGGTGCGTGTGCGCGTGCAAGTACATGTGTGCGTATGCGCGTATTCAGGCATGAAGCCAGACAGACACAGACCTACAGAGAAAGAGACAGACAGACGACAGACAAGCCGACAGATGGAAATGCAGCTGGATACGGATAGGGGTGGGATATGGTTATGGATAGCGAGACATAGATAGAGAAATAGACAGGTAGATATATAGATGAATAGACCGAGAGATAGAGATAGAGATAGATCGATAATTCGATAGATGCGTTTATCGATAGATCGATAGGTAAACTGACAAAAGGAAGGAAAGATGTTGCGTAGATCGAATGTGGATGGGATGAGAGATACATAACTACATAGGTAGATGGATAGATAGATACTTAGATGTTTCGATCGATAAATGAAGAGGTAGAGAAACACACGGACAATAAATAGGTAGGTGAGTAGGCGGGTAGATTGACCGTTCGATAAAAACATCGAACGATGGAGAGACGGGTAGATCGGTAGACACGGAGACAGATCGAAAGGTCGATAAATCGATAGATCGCTCGATCGATCAGTCACAGACAAACGCGGGCAGTCCGATAGGCAGCGGGGTATGTAGGTAGGTAGGTATGTAGGTAGGTAGGGAGGTGGGGAGGTAGGGAGGCAGATAGTTACGTAGGGGGGTATGTTTGTAACTTTGTAGGTCTTAGGCAGGTACATAGGTAGGTAGGTAATTAGGTAGGCAGGTAAACAGATACGTGCATACATACAGATTCATGACCATAAATGCATACAGATATGTTTTCTCTCCACACCGTCACACACACACACACACCTACATCTACCGGCAGAGTGCATCGGCGATCATGACGCCGGCCAAGGCTCAGGTGCATTGTCCGTCTCACATTGAGCCGTTCAGCGATCCCGATGTCGCGAGAGTGTGTGGATGGATCAAGCAGTTCCTGCTGCTGCAGTCCAAAATTATCTGCCTGCCTTGTCCGGTTCAACTTTCGTGACTTGTTACTTGCAAAAGCAATTGATTTCGCCAGGGCAAGTCATTCTTGTATTTGGCGATAGACTTTGTTGCTTGAGCTCAGATGGTGCTGAGCCATGCCCGAGCGTCGGCCTCTCAGTGTCTCTGACGTGTCTCGGAGGTCTTTCAAACCCCAGAGACCCCCCAGAGCTTCCTGGGCCTCACTACGGGGGGCCGAACGGCTATCCAACATAAGAAGATAACCTGAATTGGAAGTTGGTCTCCATGCGCATGTTCCCTAGTGCGAGTTGCATGCAAGGTCGGCCCACCTTGTTCCACAGCTCACAATCACTTCGGTTGGGTGCCCCAGCAGATCGTCTCTTTCCGAGATTTTACGAACTTGCTGCCATGAGGCCAGCAGCTATGGCTCCTGGGTCTGGGAGCACAAGATCTGTTCGTACGCTGGGGGCCCTGGAAGGGAAGAGTGACTCTTCGGCATCCGATGCCACGGCCACAGCTTGAAGCGTTGCTCCGAGGTGATGCACAGCGAGCCCTCGATGTTCTGACGGAGCGGATGCGATGGTAAGAAGCCGACTCCTCTGGTGCACTCACTCAACGTTGCTGCAGCACCTTCGGACAATTGCCGGTCGAGAACCGTCTCCCCATCCGGCAGTCGCCCGGATCCGTTTCAGGAGCTTCCCTTCGTCGACGCCTCGAGGATTGGTGTCGTTGGGTGCAGCGGCCCATCTCCAAGTACCATGTGTCGCTTGTCGCTGTGACGTTTCACTCGCCTGACTTTGTTCCGTGTTTCGACAGAGGTGGCGGTGCTCTAAGTGCTTATCTTGGTGCGATCGACCCAAGAGTGACTGCAGTAGCCGGCGCCTTGGCACTGATTCCTGATCCCGGCTAGCAAGAGCCACTCCCGCTATATCAAGTGAGAATGCCCTGAAAGTGTGGCACGGCTCTGGGCAAAGGCTGTGGCGTGCTACTTCTCCACTCTAGGCCTGGCCTGTGCAAGAAGCATGTACTTGCCGAGAGCACCTCAGAAAGATGGGTGCTTTGGAACCGCCCATCCTTGCCTTCAGGTCAAATCACACAGCGGTTCTATAGCTATCTAGATATCCAGATTGAAAACGAACATTGAAGGAGGGCTCTTGCAATCGAACCGCCCCTCCGTTTGCGGTCATACTTTCAATGATAGCACAACGGCTCGATAGCACTAAATTCTATAAACCCAGGGCAAATCCTGAAGGTTTCAAGGGGAAGTGGGGGAAATAGGAGAAAGCCAAACTCGAAAAGGACATCTGAGACAACAGGGGCAAAACGATGCTTTCCGAAAGTGGAAGACAGCAAAAGGGAATTCTGCAAAAGAGATGATTGCTTGGTGCGAAGCCTGCCGGCTTGGCAGCGGCTTCCTGCTCGTGGGCTGGAGCTCTGAGACTTCTACACCCCCGCAACAAAAAGAAAAAAAAGAAAAACAAGAAAAAAACAAAAAAAAATAAATAAATGTATATGTATATATATATATGTATATATGTATTTCTCAAGCCTTTAAAAGCTATTGCAGCTTTAGAGATAATGTGACTCTCGAAGCTCTGCCCAACCTCACCCCCGAACCTCTTACAACTTTTGAAGTTTGTGTTGAAGCTTTCCTAGCAGTTGCAATTGTTTTAAACGTTGATAGTGTCCCTGCCCACCCTCATCACCGAAACTTTCGTCTGTTGGAACGATGGGGCCTTTTTTACACTTCTGAAAACCTGCCAACACCCCCGAACCGTTCAAGCTGGTCAGCCATAAACACATGGGTTCGAAGCTTTCGAAACCGTTGAAACTATCAACACGCGGAACAGTTTCCGTGGATTCCAACGCTTCAACGGGTGTTTATTGATTTAAAACCCTCGGAGGTGAGGGCGGGCAGGGTCAGAAATGTCTTAGCAGGTTCAAGGGCTTTGAGCAACTGGAAAGTTTCGGGGGTGATGGTGGGTAGGGAGCTTGTAACACTTGCAAAGCTGTTGATGCTATTAAAGTGTTGGCGACTGTCGAAGCCTTTGAACCTATCAGAAGCATTGACGCCTTTTCAAAATGTTAAAATGCACCTGAAGCCCTGCTCAATGAACCCTGCCCATTGATCGTTCCTTGACGGGCCACATCTTGAGCTTAGAGACTTCGGGGAGATTGACAAGCGTTCAACAAAAAGAACCCCCCCCCCAGTTGAAACTACTGAGACGTTTCATAGTTTCAATATCCTCAAGCGTTTTAAATGGTTCGGGGTTGGGGGTTGAGGGTCGGTAAGGCTTTTGCAAATTTCGGCTTGCAAACTTTTGAAGCGACTAGACTAGACCTATCGAAACGTTTAGGGCTATGGGCTACTGAACGTATGGACGCTTTACTTTTGGTTGAGCGATCTAAAGCTTTCATCAAGTCCAGGATGAGGGTGGGCCGGAAACTATTGAACATCTAGTGAATATTTTACGAAATTATCGAAACTATGAAGGTAGTCCTAGCGTTTTGGGGGTGAGGGGTTGGCAAGGAAGCTTTTAAACTTCTTGGAGTGTGTGAAACTTTTTGTTTTATACACTTATATAGCCGCCGGAAACCTGTGCAGCTACTGAAACCCTCATGTAGAACACCAGCTGAAGTGGGGGACTTCAGAGAAGCGTCACATAGACGTATGCCTGCCTGCCTGCCTGCCTTCCTGCATGCATGCATGCATGCATGCATGCATGTGACGCATGTGTATGTATTATTATCTAGGTGTATGTTTGTTTGTTTGTGTGTGTGTGTGTACGTGCGCATGCGTGTCTGTGTGTGGGTGTGTATGCATGTATGTATGTATGTATGTATGTATGTACGTGCGCATGTATGTGTATGTGTGTGTAGGTCTGTCTATGTATGTGTATGTGTACATGTATGTGTACATGTCTGGGTATATGTATGTGTGTATGTATTTGTATACGTATATGTACATGTATGTGTCTACGTATATGCAAAGGTCTACGTGTATAAACATGATGTGCGCATGTATATGAATACCTGGATGCCTACATTGATTTGTAGCTTTGCCATCGGATCGCGGACAGGACGCGAGCTGGAGATAGGCACTTGCAGCAGCCTTGGGCACAAGGTAAGGTAGGGAGACTGCCGGACTCTGGAGGCACCCAAGGCCTTGGGCGCAAGAGGCTGTATCTGGGGCGGTCTCTCAGGTAACTATGATGCCGAACAAATATTGTGGAAGATGGCGTTGCCTGAGCCCTACCGTTGAAGACCCGAAAACGAGCTTTCCAGCCAAGCGCCACTGGAGCTGAGGTATGGTATCGACAAGCCAGATCTACTCCGCGCTCGTGCACCGAAGCCGACAGCCAGCCACCAAGACAGGCTCACTGCGCCTGGTTAGCCTCACAGGGCCTGCTCTTACTGCCTTGTCCTCCCAATCCGTCGTTGACAACCGTGCACGCCTGCAAGCATGCTGCGCGCGTTCACATGAGGCCTCTAGCATCGCGAGATTGAGGGCGAAGCGCGTCGTTGCACTTCCGAGGCTGTGATTCTCACCTCTCACGACTGCTTCCCGATCCTGGGCGGACGGGAAGGCTTCGAGGAGGCGACCTGCAAGTTGGGTTTCCCGTTTGCGGGTTCGGAATTACAGGGCACCTGCTTCCATGCCCAGATCGGCTGCAGAGTTTTTTTCCGTGTGCAAGCCGTTGGGAACCGCTGACGCGCTTGACCTCACGAGAGAGCGGGAAATATAATCACGACTATCATCGTCTTGGTGGTCAAACTCCACGCCCAGTTCCAAGCGCCCCACCACATTACCACAACAGCTGGGGAGAGTGGGCCCGTCACTGTGAAGCTGGCAGCACAGGCAGGTATGTATACATTATATCATATCGAGCTGGCAGCGCAATGCCAGCAGTGTGTAGATTCGTGGTAGCAGAGCCCAGCCTTACCGCCTATTCAGGGCAGAAGAAGTCGGGCCCAGCTTCTTGTGGGTGAGGATTACGTGGACAACCGCGCAGGTGGAAAAGGCCTTCCGTGCGCAGGGCGACCCCTCGGGGCTCTGCGCCAGCGAAGCGCCTGGCTACCATCAGGCCCTCAGTGTGATGTTAACCTGAATAATTATGCCAGGGTTTCTTTCATGTCTGCTACAGTATCAGCTGGCTCATGCTCCTATGGTCTTAGAAGTGGGTCGCCTCACGAGTCATGCGAGTCATACATGTGTCTTCCGTACCACGTCGCATGTGCTGCAGTGCGCCTTGAACGCTGCCGGCGCAGCTGATTCGGCCCAAACAGCTGGGCAGCATTCGGCCTGAGTTGGCCATTGAGTGCAGTGCTGAGTGCAAGTAAAGCCAACCCCTGCAAATTTGAAGAAGCAGCTTTTCGAGGATTCCGAGGGATCCAGTATCTGCACCTGGAAAGCAGATGCAAAGTAGGAGAAATTAGTTGGTTTGCATCCGATTTCGTCAGTTGTCACAGTCGCCGAGATGTGTGGGCTCGAAGTTCGAAGGTACAAAATTCTGAACCCCACCTAGTGATTGCGTGTGCTATCTGCTACACCAGCGCAGTGCTTGCTTCCACTGCTGTCCTGATCCTGATGCTGCTGCTGCTGCTGCTGCTGCTGCTGCTGCCGCTGCCGCCGCTGCCGCCGCTACCGCTGCTGCTGCTCCTACCACTACAACTACCGCTACCGCTACCTAC